>CAUYPK010140809.1:0-35607 GCA_963574355.1 Loris lydekkerianus | reverse complement strand
CCCCCCCCCCCCCCCCCCCCCCCCCCCCCCCCCCCCCCCCCCCCCCCCCCCCCCCCCCCCCCCCCCGACAAGACAAAACAAAGGACCACAATAAGACTTGGTTAATAGATTTAATACCCCATTTCAAATTGTATTTAAATAGTAAAGACTTACTTACCAGTTAACAAAGATATATCTTTTCTCTGTTTTCTCTCACTGTGTTACTCAAACCTCTATAAATCTCTGATTTCTGTCTAATGTGGATTAAAGTATATGCCTCCCTCCCCAACTCCAGAAAGTTTACAGGTTATTAAATGGCAGACACTTCGTGACTTCAGCCCGTTTACAGAATACCACACTCAGGGCTTCACCAGGTCAGGCACTCGGCGCATGCATGAGCTCAGGCGTTCTTAGCGTCTAGGTAAGATTAGTACATAGATCACCATAGGAGTGAGTCGAGCATCATTCTTGCTTCCTATTTTATGTGTAGTATAATTTACATTATGGTTGAAAGGAGTTTTTAGTAGGCATATGCCTCCCTCCGGTTTCTTTGTTTACAAACGTATTGGAATTCATCATCTACTGTCAAGTCTACTGATTCACTGTGTGTTCATTCATTCATTCATTTACATTCATTTAACAAATACCCGTTGCTCCACATGGATTTACACAGCCAGCACTAAATGCCTTATTCACAGCATATCTTATAAGTACAGTAACCAACAGAATCCAGATTTCTATACAGGTCTGTCTGAAACCTGGTTGCTTTAAACTATTCCTTTTTTCTTTGTTTTTAATTTTGTCATTGCTAACCTTGAGCTGATTTCAGTGTGTTAATCTACATATTACGTCAAATGCTTATTTTGATAGTGACAACTGAAATATTTGTATTTTTCTTGCTTCTCCTTTTCTTTTATTTCACATTCTTTCCTCTATAATCTCTTTTCAATGCTAAGGAAGACACATAATCTGATTATAAAAATTTATAACTATAATCATCAGTATTGTTTTTTTTTTTTTTTTTTTTTTGGTTATCTGTAGTCTGTATGGATATCCACCTGGTACATGCCTTATGTGAGCAGATGGTTTGGTTCTGCCTGCCATCAGTTCTTACTTTCTGCTGCATGTTCTGTACCATCTGCTGTAGCCCCCTCATATCTCATGTAAAGCCTCATGTTCAGACTGTCCAAGAGGAGATAAGACCATCCTAATCTCCCATGGCCAGTGTGCCAGTCAAAGACCAGGGATAACAGAATCCTTAAAATGCTCTGAAAACTGAATTTCTTTACCTCTCTTCTATATTTTCAAGGTCTCTTGGTCATAAATTTGGGGTATTTTTGGCTTCTATTTTGAGGAACATAACAGAGCAGAAACTGGACCAGGAAAATACTAAATGAAAAGCCCTAGCAAGATTCAGTCTTGGTATATTTGAGAGCTATAAATTTTTACACCTGAAATCTCAGTGTGGGGGCCTGAACTATGGTAGAGTTTTCCACTTAAGCTTTGTGATGGTAAGGACAAATTTAAAGACTTAGAAGTTGGTTTGGTAGAAAAGCATTAGAAAATGTCTTCATGAGTCAGAGAGAAAAAATCACTTAGTATCAAAGTACCAAGACAAGGCTGTTTGACTTTGGATGCCTATTGACTAGTAAAATATAAACTATCCTATTCATATATCTCTTTTACCAGAAAAAAATAAAACAAAACTATAGGAAACCATTCCCCACACATACTTAACTTCGGTGATCCATGCAAAGCCCTCTGAATATGCATCTATCACATCTACCTGTGTGGACATATGTTGACAGATGTACGTAAATGGAATCATTTCACACATGGTGTTCTGTAACCTGCCTTTCCCATGAAGTCATTTACTGTCAAGTGTTTATTGTGGGACTAAATAGTACTAGAATACATTTAAAAAATTAAATGTATCGTTTACCTAAATGAAGTGTGGGTTGGGATTCTCTGCCTTGATTGGAAGTCTTGCATTTTTTCTCATATCTGTCTCTGCCTGGTTTCAAGTTGGTTGCTGCAAATCCAGATACTATGGCCATGTTCACAGCAGGAATGGGGAAAGAAAGAGGGGCAGGCATTCTGTACTGATGTACCAGGAGAGCCATTCCACTTCCCCTAGTAGACTTTTGCTAAGCCTCATTAACCTCAGCTAGGTGCCAAGATCACTTTTAGTTGTAAGGGAGAATGTCAAACCAAGGAATAGAATTCTTATCAGTCATTACTCACCACCCTCTGTAAGGAAGCATAGCAGGTACTCAAACAAGGTAGAAAGAGCAAATAGATCTGAATGGGCATAGGGTGGTGTCTGCCACACAAAGTTAAAGTGTTTAAAATGTCTCTTATTTGAGCATTTTGGTTAATACAGTCTTTCTTTGCCACAATACCACACACTGGCAGAAAAGAGTTAATGTTATCTGTCTGACCTACATGAGTTTAGAAAGTATAAACAACACCTGATTAATGTGTTTTAATGGATAGGCTAGTGCTTATTTGCATGTTGGCATTATAAAATGTAAGGGCTTTTTAATTCAAAACCCGAAGCACTAGAGTGGGGCAAAAGACATTGAACTTATTAAATGTTGAATTTAATATTTTAGAAAATAATCATAGTGAACTCTGTGGAATTACTTATTGATATTTACTTAATGTGATTTCACAGTGAGTACATATTATGAATAAATGTATATTTTCATGATATTATATTATATTTGGGATGCCATGGATACTGAGCTATCTTTTGCATTCATATTTTATTTTTATCACAGGCAATTTTTCATATTGTCCTATTATCATAGGAATACTTCCTACAGAGAAAATGTGTTTAAGCCATTATGCTAAATGTATGGTAACTACTATATCTTACATTATGTTTTGCTGTATGATTTTTCTTATCTAGTAGGAAAACAAAGGATGAATTATGTCCTCTTTATGTAATGTTTACTTTAAATTCTATACAGTGCAATGTATTAACTTCCTTGAACTGTGTTTTGTTCCTCTTATTCTCAAACATAGTAAATATTTGCACTCATAGGAGGCCTGCAGCTTCCAAGTGCTCAACAGTGACTAGATGAAGTGATGAAATGATAGAGGAAGAACAAAATTTACCACCATCCTCCATGCAAATGCAATTCACAGAAGAGATTCTGATTTATATTTCTATTAAGTGAAATTAGGATTTCATTTCTGGCTTTTCACACTTTCAAGGAACTACTACTTGTCAAGGCAGAGTCATGGGGTTTCCCAAGCAGCTGTGTGTCTTTAAAACCATATGAAGTTCAGCTACAACTGCAGATCCAAATGTTTTAGGATAAGGAAAAACTTTCCGAATATCACGTCCAAGACCTATGCTTGAACTCAGCAAATTTTGTGAAATACTGAAGATGATGACTCAGCTTATTGCATTCATGCTTTGCAGGAAAAATTGACCTCTGAAAAATCATAAAGGCTAAAAATGCCGAATGTAATGATAACTTACAAATCAAACTTAGAAAACCCTCTTTGTTCATGAATATGAGATCAGAAGATTTTGTTTTTTTAATTTATCATTCTCTTTCAGACTATCAAGATACACCTTGACAGGGTGATAAAGGAAAGTTGAAAAGTTATTGTTATGATTTATGTACATAAATCCTTGTTAGGGGGTAGTTTGACCTTGAATATGTATTAGTACCTGAACTTCCCCAAATAAGAGTCCTTTTTTAAGAAATTGTTCAATGAAGGTAAATGGTATGTGTGGAGTCAATTTGTCAAATAATCATTTTCAGAAAACTATTAGAAAGAGAGGCCTAATTCAGTCAATTACAATTTATTGTATCTGTTTATTACAAGACACAAGGGCAGAGGCAAAAACAAGTAGGAGACAGAAGAAGATTTAAGTGCAAATATAAGGGTGGAGGCATAAGAAAAAAATCAGGGTCAGGGAAGGGTGAAGTTTACAAGTGTATGTCCTCAAAGCTAAAGAGAAAAACATCAGTGTTTAAGGGAAAGTTCATCCATTTATGCAAAATGTTCAGAAATGAGGAAGAGCTAAGTATTTAAGATTAAGTCATTTCTTTCTTTTTCTTTTTTTTTTTTTTTAATGAATGTGATTGTTTTTTATTTCCAGGTCAGTATTTCTTGCAGCACACATCCCGCTTTTTTTGTACCCCTTTTTGCACACTGTCAGCAAAATGCGTCCCTTTGAGTATCTTCAGCTCACCAGCCTTGGAGTTATTGGTAAGTTATTAGGATTGCGTTCGGCACCTGTAGCACAGTGGTTACAGCACCAGCCACATACACTGAGGATGGCGGGTTTAAACATGACCCAGGCCAGCTAAACAATGATGACAACTGCAGCAAAAAATAGCCAGGTATTGTGACAGGCACCTGTGGTCCCAGCCACTTGGGAAGCTGAGGCAAGAGAATTGCCCAAGCCCAAGAGTTTGAGGTTGCTGTGAGCTGTGATACTCTACCAAGGGCAACATAGTGAGACTCTGTCTCTAAAGAAAAAACATCATTAGGATTGTTTTTCAAGCCTGAAATCCTTACTCATAATAATAGTCTAAGTTGGGTGTTTTGTATTGCCTTTTGTAGTTTTTGTTCTCCAGTGTTCCTTTTTGTCTCTGAGGTTGTCTCATTCCCTAATACATGAGTATCAGGAATGTGATGACTCCTATCAAGCATCATTCTAAATGTTGTTAATAAAGACTCTTGGCCACGCAAAGTGGCTTCCACCTATAATCCTAACACTCTGGGAGACCAAGGTAGATGGATCACCTAAACTCAGGAGTTCAAGACCAGCTTGAACAAGAGTGAGACCCCATCTCTACTAAAAATAAAGAAACTAGCCGGGCATTGTGGCAATTGCCTGCAGTCCCAACTACTTGGGAGGCTGAGGCACGAGGATCACCCAAGACCAGGAGTTCGAGGTTACTGTGAGCTGTGACTCTACCCAAGGCAACAGAGTGAGACTCTGTTTTTTTAAAAGAAGGGGGGGCTCGGTGCCCATAGCACAGTGGTTATGGTGTCAGCCACATAAACCAAGGCTGGCAGGTTCGAACCCAGCCCAGACCAGCCAAACAACAATGACAACTGCAACAAAAAATAGCCGGGTGCTGTGGCAGACACCTGCAGTCCCAGCCACCTGGGAGGCTGAGGCAAGAGCACTGCCCAAGCCCAAGAGTTTGAGGTTGCTATGAGCCGTGACGCCACAGCACTCTATCAAGGGTGACATAGTGAGACTCTGTCCCCCCCCCAAAAAAAAGATTATGAGACCCAATCCTATATTTAGTATTAAATTCAGTATATATGTAGGAACATTTACTGGAATTATAAGGAGAATAAAGAGTAAGAACTTGTTTCACCATATAAAGAGTATTACGGTGGGAATAGAGTCGAAGTTTGGAATTCCTTTCCCTTTTTTCTTTTGTTCCTTTTCTTTTCTTTCCTTCTTTCTTCTCCCTTTCATTTCCTTCCCCCTCAGCTTCCTATCTGTTTCTTTTCTATTCTCCCGTAACTAGTGAATTCTACCATAACTAGTGAATTTAAAGAAGAAAATAAGTCAGTTCTATGAAACTTTTCCAGAACATAAACAAAAGCGAACACTTCTCTGTAAGACCAGTATTACTCTGATAATAAAACCAAAGAATTTATAAGAAAAGAAAGCCTAGTATCCCTCATGAACATAGATGTAAAAATTTTTGAAAATATGCTAACAGATCAAATCCAGCAATATATGAAAAGAGTCAAGAATAAAAGTCTAGTTCAGTTTTCAATGATCAGTCAGTGTGACTGACCACATCAGCAGACCAAAGAAGGAAAATGATGTGGTCATTTCTGTGGGTGAACTTTTAAAAAGTCTTTGACAGAATTCACCATCCATTTATGTGAAAAACTTTTAGAAAACTAGGAATAAATAACTTCCTCAATCTGATAACCCTCCAGCTAAGATTAAAATTAAGTCATTTCTTAATTTCAACATATGGCAAGTTGATTTGCATTGATCTGCCTTTTAAGGGATTGTTGACTGAATATGGTAGCATGGAAATTCACTGTATGTACACTTCACATGAGATTTTTCTTTTGGTGTGAATGTGAAGTACTTTTTACAGTAGTCAATATGACTTTAACCCAATCATATCAACATCTGGCCCTAAACTAGATTAGAAATTAAGAGGTTAAATTAAACTGGGTGGGAAGTTAGGGCCATTTGACCACATGGCTTCCACAAGTGGGAAATTCTCGTGGATAGGGAAAGGTAGAGAGCAAACTGAATATCTGGCAACTGAGCAAGGTTAAATAAAACATGGAATACAGATTTAGGCATTTATGTGATAATTAATATTTATCAACATGGAAAGATCTTTATAAAAATGTAATCCTTTTTGCTCACCATTTTACCCTGCATAGTGCCTGATACAAAGAGAAAGCAATCAGAATACCAAAGATAATATAAAAATCACAATTTCTGTCACAAAAACATATGAAAAATGTTCTAAGGCTCTAAATGCACTAAGTTTAAAAAAATTACTTATCTATAATTCCTAGTTTATGTCAATGAATATAATTTAATTTAAAAAACAGACTAATAGAATTCTATTATTCTGAAATCGTTTGCAAACCTTGTCTAGTCCTTTGGAACGCTTGACTATAGATTATACATATAACCTTTTTTTGCTATTTGGCTAATACATTCAATTGGACATAAAGTAGAGACCTATTATGACCCCCCACAAAGCAGCTCCATATGCTCATCGTGCTATAGATACCAGAGTACAGTGTGTTATGTACAGCGTTCTGCTTAGGTCTACCGAAGGTGTACATGTCAAGTTGATGCCAATTATATTCTGCTCTTATGCATATATATTGCTACACCATGGACATGTGGAAAGGCCACCAGAGTGCTGCTGCTCATTAGTTGAGTGGTGATTATCACAAGGGAAAAAACAACAACAAAAAAAAACAGAAGCTATGGTCTATGAATTCTTTTGGAGAGAAGGTAAGAATAAATAAGTTTAAACAGTGTTGGAAAGTATTTCTGATAGAAGTGATATTGGAGGTTTATTAATAGTTAAGAATGCTGTCTTCTACTCATTCTTTACTCAAAATCATACTTAGTCTTTGCAGATTTTCTAGGTAAACTCAAGTTTAATAGAAATTTTAATTTGAAATGCTTTCCTTATATCCCGTTAAGGTAGTCCATCTTAACTGGCATTACTGAAATAATAAAATATCTCCTGTATTCCATCCTAGTCCAATCTGTTTCTCCACACAAGGGGAGAATACCTGTACATTGCCACCTTTCTACTTACTGTGATAAGTAAAATAAATAAGTTTAAGAATCGATTTTGGCTCCAAGTCTGGGAATTTTTCCTTTCCTCAGAAAGGTTCTGCATCATTTTTGGGAAATATTACAAGTAGAAACAATAGATATTTGTATTTTAAAAGGCACCAAAAGGTCTTTGCATATAGTCTGGATCTCAGAGCGTAGAAACAGGGGAACTGATGATGCTGTACATAATAATTCAAAGACCTGCATCTATTGCTGGTAGGAAGTTACTCTTAGAATGAGAAAGTGCACTCCCCATTGCCATCCTAAACATAGTTATTTTAGACTGATAAAAAAATGCACTATGGAAAATAAGCTGAGGATTTGGAGGGTCTCATTAGTGATTCTGTGAGTGTAAGAACCAATTCTAGGGCAACACCAATCCTTGAAGGAAGAAAGTGAGGATTTTCATACTGAGGGATTTAGTGTAAAGGCCCACATCACTCTTCCCATTGACACTATCTTTTCTCCTAGCTTGTTTTATTTTCTCCATGGTTATTCCACACGGTAGAAAATAATATTGATTGCTTATTTCTTATTCATTTTTGCCCCCACCCCTCACCAAAATGTGAGCTTCATGAGAATAGGAATCCTCTCTACTTTAATTACTAACATATCCCATCCCTCTAAGGGTGGCTTGAATGAAGTAGTTAGTTGTTAAATAAACATTTATCATTTAAATACATGAATGACTTATATTATGAGGAATTAAAGAAGGAGACACTTAAGGGAGATGAAGTCAGCATCATTGTCACATCTTGGAAGTACAATAAATAATGCTGGAAGGTCAAGCTGTGATAATTGGTGGGGGAAATAGAGCAGTGGGAAGAAGGAGACACTATAAGCAAGTGTGTGGCTTTGGCAGATTCAGATGCAGATGAGAGAAAACTATTCTAGAAGAAGATGGTCTATGAAAGAGAAGAAATGGATTCTTGATTTACTCTTAGAAGATGAGCTGCTCAACGTACCATTAATCCTCATCAGACCTAATTTTTAATTTCTGAGTTCTAAAGAAAGGTTATCCAATCCATATTTCCTGAACTGTGTCTAAGATAGGTTTTCGTTGCATGGTAATTGTAGATTGCAAAATACATCTGTATAATCCTAAGCATTTCTTGGCTTGAAGTCTGGAAAATGTCAGTGGCTTATATCTCATGGGAAATGTTGTGAACATTTTAATTAGGCACCATTCTGTTTCTGTCTGTTATTTTCTAGAAAAAAACATGGATCCTGTTACATCTCACCGCTTGAGAAATATAGAGTATTGAAGCCATAAGGGCCTTCCCATATTACTCATTACTGCAAATGTGTGCTTATGTACGACATATGTGTGTGTGTGTGTATCGTAGGATCCCTGTAAGTGGTCCACATAGAGGACTCTAACAAATTGGTCAACATACAGAGCTAGTCATGCATATCTGATGCCTATAAAAATTAGGTCTACTTAAAGAGATACTCGATTAAGGAGGTGATCAACTATAAAGTTTCTACTGTGTGTGAGTGTGTATACATATATATAATATACAAGGTGGCCATAAAGTTCACGTGCAATGAACTTCATGGCCACTCTGTATATGTTTTCTGATTTAGGCAAATAATTCTTTTATAATGAGGAATTGAAAGACTATCACACTTTTAGTACCACATAAACCCAGGAAGTCTTCAAGTTCCAAATTTCAGATGATGAAAACATATGGAAAGCAGTGAGTGTTTTTCATTAAGGGGTGTTCTAAATCATAGCTACTTATTCGAAAGAAGAAGCCCCATTTATGGCATGGGAGATCATATCCATTCATCAGACACTGGCAGAGAGACCTCAGAGTGTCATGGACGGAGAAGGAACAATTGAAGCCCTGACAGAGGTTTTTCTAGATTGAATGACTCAGATATTGAGAAACATAGAGCATCACATTGTTCCTTGGTTATAAAGAGACAAAGAAACAAAAAGTTGTTTAAATATGTAAAATAATATTATAAAATTTGAGCACGTTGGGCTTTTTATTGAACGACTTCTAATGAACCCATCAAATCCTGAAAAGCCTTAATGAAAATACAAATAGATTTTCACACATAGAAACACGGCTTTACTGGGCCACCAGAAATATTTGTGAGGCTTAAATGGATATATTTAAGTGTTTAAGCCATATTCTTACCAATAGTGGGTTTTTTTTTAATCCATCCTAGATATATCTGAGGTAGTTCACCACCAGTAGGATCTGAAATAATGGATTAGAATATATCCAACAGTCCAGCTGATATTTTCACATGGATGCCTAATGAGTGTGTCAAAAGTAGCACATCCCCCCTCCCCCCAAAAAAAAGAAAGAAAGAAAAAAAGAAAGAAGAAGAAAGAAAGAAAAAAAGAAAGAAGAAAATACTTCTATATTTCCCTTAAGCCTTGCCCTTCCCCATCTTTCATATCAGTAAATGTCATGGTCACTTCTTTAATTGTTTGAGCCCCAAATGTTAGCATTATCCTTACATCTTTGCTTTCCTTTCCCCAATCCTTAGATTTAATACACTGGGAAAATTATTTTGTTCCTACCTTTAAATATTTTTCTTTTATGAAACTGGCATTTGATGTTTGTACCACCAAAAAATATATTAAATTCTCATAATTCATTTTCCATACAGCAGTGCAACTGATTTTATTGTAATTTAAGTATTATAACTATGCCCTGATTTAAGTCTTTCACAGATTTTTAATTGTTATTAGAATAAAATCCAAATATTTCCCATTTACGATCTGGACCATCTGTAATCTGTAAAGGCACTCTGCTCTTTCAGTTGCTGTCACTCACAATTTTCTGGTCACTATTTAAGATTCTGTTTTTTCATCAAACTGAAAGAGAGAGGTTCCAATACAGGGATCTCTCTGACTGAACAGAAGGTTAAATACAGATATATGAGGACTTTAAAAAATAAATGGTAGCAGCAGGTGGCTTGGGACATAAGAGAATCGTTCAGCGTACACTAAACTGATGGTAAATTTACCACTTTTCTCTGTCTATATTGTCAGAACTAGACTCAAATGCAGCACCAATGCGCATAATGGATGCAGACACAAAGGATTTGGAAAAGAAGACTACTAAAATGAAGAGAAAGAGGGAAAAATCTCTTTTGCTATTTTTCTTTCTTTTCCCACTATCTCTTGTAGCTTCCAGAGAATTCTTCAGCTGAAGCAGCAGCAATGGTGGTTTAACAGGGACCTAAGAACAAGGATAGGGGTTGGCATTATTTTTCAACAGAAGAGTCAGGGCATGTGTGAAAAATACACTAAATAGAAAATATAAGAAAAAATACAACAGAGCTTTTAGAAATGAGTCCTTTAGATAATGTCAAAATGCATTAGAAAGTTTTAACAGCAGAGTAGACCAAGCAGAAGAAAGAATTTCAGAGCTTGAAGACAAGGCTTTCAGAGGTTTCCTTGTGAGAGAAGAAGAAAAGGCAAAAAGCATGGAAAACCTATTTGAGGAAATAATTGAGGAAAACTTCCCTCATATCACCAGAGACTTAGACCTCCAGATACAAGAAGGCCATCAAACCACCTGGAAGACTCATGACAAACAGGATGCCCCCAAGTACAGGGTTATTGGTCTGACCAAAGCCAAAGTACAAGAGAAAATCCCACAAGCTGTGAGAAGAAAACGTAAAGTAACTTTCAAAGAAAAACCTGTCACACTAATGGCAGGCTTTTCAGCAGAAACTTACAAATTAGAAGGGATAGGTGTCCCATTTTTAATGTTCTTACACAGAATAGCTGCTAGCCAAGAATTTCATATCCTACCAAACTAAGTTTCATGAATGAAGGAGAAATAACATCTCTCCCAGACCAGCAAACCCTAAGGGAGTTTGTCACCACTGGATCCGCCCTACCATATATGCTTACAAGTGATCTACACACAGAAAAGAACAGTTCTTACCCACCAGTATAAAAACACCTGAAAGTTCAAACTCCCAGCAATTATACACCAGTAATCCAAGGGAGAGAACAATGTAATCATGTAACTGTCAACATGATAGACAGACACTATTTTCTATATCAATGCTAACTTGGAATGTAAACAGTCTTAAGGTTCCATTTAAAAGATAAAGATTATGTGAGTGAATAAAAAAAATCAGCCAAAATATATGCCATTTCTAAGAAATCCATTTAAGTGGCAAAGATTCTCATTAACTCAGGGTAAGGGAGTGGGAAAAATACTCCAAGCAAATGGAAACCAAAAGGGAATGGGAGTCGCTCTTCTTCCATAAGATAAAATAGACTTTAAATTAACAATGGTAAAAAAGAGAACAACAGTCGATATGTAATAATAATGGAAGCATTTCATCAAGAAGGTATAACTATCTTCTATGTATGTGCACCTGACACAGGAAGTCCCAGATTTGTAAATAAAAACTACTACATCTAACAAAAGGAACGAACAGTAGCATCATAATTGATGTGGACTTCCACACTCCATTGATGGAAGTGGACAGTGCATCCATGCAGAAGATCAACAAAGAAACACTGGACTTAAATAGGACTTCAGAAAAAATGGACCTAACACACATCCATAGAACAGTCTATCCCAACATTTTCTTCCAGAATTCTTATACTTTCATGTCTGAGGTTTAAGTCTGTTATCCATCTTTTAAGTTTAACTGCAAAACAAAAATTAAATCAGACTGTCTGATTTGGGTACAGGTTATACATATATGAATGCTTGTATATCTAGCATATACACACATATACACATATGCACACACATATATGAGCACGTGATATTCAATATAAATTTAAATACATATAATTTAACTATTGTAAGTCATAAGGGTGGCCATAAAATTCATGTGCAATTTTAAATTATACACTATTTTAAATTGCACATGAATTTTATGGCCACCCTGTATATTAAATACTACATGAATTATTAAATAATATATTTAAAGTTTCTTTGATAAGTCTTATATGTAAGCTGAGATGAAGACCACCAGGCTAGAATAATGATGAAATCCTTCTTGGAGAAGATAGAATTTATCATCATCTTGAAAGCTGGGTCATCTCTGGAAAGATGAATATCTACTGACATTTAGATGGGACTTATACATCTTGAGGTTTCCAGCTATATGAAATAAAATCAGGGTAAGTCAGGTAGAAAAAGGAAAGATAGGAGATTATTATAATCATGGCTGATTATTCTCCAAGTAAAGCAATAAAAGACATTAGTAATATTTATTACAGTATTTAATGCAGGGCTATGTGATACTTTATGTGGTATGATAGTTAAGATATATCCCATTACTAATTTACTAGTATATCCCATTACTAAGATATCCCATTACTAATTTAAAATTACAGCTGATAAATTTCAATGCACACATGTACACACTTACAAGTACTACTGACTGTGTGCTGCTAACAATATGCCTTTTGCAAAATACTGCAGATACTCTGGCTACTCTCAAACTAACAAAATCTCACTGATCTTTCTTTCTTCCCTTTTTTTTTTTAAGACTAGAAAAGACGACACTTTTCCAGGCAGTGGCTACATTTTTTAGCACACAGGACAACCACAGTTGATGGAAGGGTACTACACTTACTCTTAAGGTTGCAGATGTACACCAAATGTTTGACATGTTGCATCACTGAATATTTTTACTGAATTTTAATATTGTTCCTTTAGGAAGATTTTGAAAGTCAGTCTGTGGATATATGTTGAAAGTAAAATTTTTTTCTCCTATCCTTAGGTATATGTATGAAGCATTTCCAATTCTTATATTTAAAAGACTTATGACATCTGCCTGTGGCGAGTCCCTACACCCACACATTTTTAGGCTAGGAACTCTATGAATCTGTTTACTGTAATTCCCTTCTGTAGGCAGGAAGTGGTATTGAAACTGTGCCACTCTATAACTAATTTATACCTCACTGGTAAATTTTACTCTCTGAAAAAGTTAAGTCATTTAACTTTACTCTATATTCTAGGGAGAAGGTATTTTCCAAAATTCTCTGAGTGGAAGTTGGAAGTATTATTGTCACATTTGGTCTTCAAATTGTTCACCCATGACACTTACAGGCAGAATGGTTATCACTTGGGAGAATAAAGTAGAATGACAAGCTTTTAAAGTAACGTTTACTATGTCAGGCTGGAAGGGACTCATCTTGTGAAGAGAAGAGATGGCTTCAAAGGTCAAAGCAGTTTCTATGTGCCTTTAAGTACAGGGGTACAAGTGGACAGACATACATTTCAAGGACACTGAAACTTTATGTTTAATGTCATATAATATTGACGCCAACTGCAGAAAGACAGTCCTAGGGGCTGTGCTGCAGACAGAAATTGTGTGACAATGGGTAAGACATCTTTTTGCTTAAAAAGTAAAACCTTAGATATGAAGAATGAAGAGGTTGCACTGGTTCAGCCTCCTTCGCCGTGGCTGGCACAGGAGCGACCACGCACATTAGTTGAGTTATTATTGAGTAAAGGCGTCTGTCCATAATGAACAGTGTCCGTTCTAAAGGCATCCAGAAGACAGAGAACAAGGCAAAGGATTCATCTCTCTGTGGCTTATTCCAGAAGGACAGATGTCAGACCCAGCACAGCACAAAAATTTCCTCTGATTAAAAAGTGCCGCTTATCAAAATTTCTTCCATTCTATGGTAGCTAGAGGAAATACTATTTAGCGATTTTATAATTCCTTTGATTGTAACAAACCTATAGGTTTTTTTTTAATTTCAGGTTATTGATAGAGTACAACCAGGTCACAATATTTAAGTTTGTTAAGTGGAGTCCCTCTTGTTGTTGTGTCCGGAACCCAAAAGGTGTGCCATTCACCCCTACCTTGTGACAAAATATAACTTCTAAAAATTCTTTACTGTTTCCAAGTCCTGTAGTTTGTTTTATTTCAAAATTTTACTCTTCCTGGCCAGGCACAGTGGCTCATGCCTTTAATCCTAGTTCTCTGGGAGGCCGAGGCAGGTGTATCACCTGAGCTCAGGAGTTCTAGGCCAGCCTGAGCAAGGGCAAGATGCCATCTCTACTAAAAATAGAAAAACTAGTTGGGCATTGTGGGCCCTACTAAAAATAGAAAAACTAGTTGGGCATTGTGGGCTCTAGTAAAAATAGAAAAACTAGTTGGGCACCTGTAGTCCCAGCTACCTGGGAGGCTGAAGCAAGAGGATCTCTTGAACCCAAGAGTTTCAGGTGGTTGTGAGCTATGATACCACAGTACTCTACTCAGGATGAAAGAGTGAGACTCTGCCTTGAAAAAAGAAAAAATTAATCTTCTTTTAATCTGTACCATTAAAAAATGTGTTTTAAACAAAAATTCTACCCCAAGTGTCGGGAAAAAATTTACAATCATGCTGTGCACACACACACACAGAGCACCTGCACACATATTTCTAGCACAGTGAATCAGAAGCCTTCAGTATAAACTATCAGATAACAGGCATTGTCGGTATTCTGCAAGATAGCCCTTGGAGAATGTAGTTGCTTTAGTTATCTTAGCTTAAGATAAATTTGCCGTGAGACGAGTTATTTTTCACAAAGTTATTTCTACCATAAACTCCTGATTCATCAAAAAAAATATATATATGAAAGAAGCCATGGTAACATGTTTTAACCCCAAAGAATACACCTATTTATATGTGAGGACAGACATTATTACCCTTCTATGGGCATTACAGTTATAGTTCATTCATTCAGACCACTTTTAAAAACAGGTTCTTCAAATCCTCAGTTGATACTAACCATGTAGTTTTCTGCAATATTTACATGTCGTTCCAATTACATGTCAGATCAGTAATTTGTTTGTATTGATAGAAATAATAAACTAATAGGTATTATATATTTGATATCTTCCTAAGGAATTCTTTTAGCAATGGGCGAGCATGAAAATGAACACCACTAGATGTCACTATAAACAGACCGTTTTCTCTGATACAGCTTTGTTTTCTTGCTTTCCAGACTGGGGGAAATTCTTTCTGGCAGAATTGATTCCATTTAATCCCTTCTTTGTTTAGTCAAAGGTTATAAGCGGCCAAACTTACACCCTTTCTTCTGTCCCTTTTCAAATCTACAAAACAGTTTTCTTTAAAGAAAAAAAATCACAGTGCAGGGATTTCAAAATTGTCATCATTTTATTAATTAGGTGAGGGTGTCATGCTGAGTCAGTTTATTCTTTCTTAAGAAAGATCTTGTAGTGAATTTGTGTCTCATTAGAGAAGTGGAAGACCAGACAGATTAATGCACATATGTTACAACATTAATTAGAGAGTCAGATTTTTTGCAGGATAGATAATTTGGTAGTGACAATGGAAACAGCAATTAATTGAGTCTCTTTTAGAAAGCATCCAAGGGACTTGAACCAAGGAAAAAGCCCACTTTGATTTGCTCAAGTTAAATCCCGAAAAGACATTAGAATGATAGAATCACTGAATTAGAAAGACATTAAAAATTTTCTAGTTTAAGTTTTGCATCATTTTCCCATCCAAAGTAGAAATTTCTTCTATCAAACCCCTGAGCAGTTATCTTTAAGAGCATGTAATTTGTGGCCCAGTGGAAGTTTCTGCAATTATATTGCAATTACATTTCTTTTTACAAATATGCTTAATACATTTTGCCCAAGAAAAAGATATACAACCAAACTATCCAGCAGATTCTAAACCATGTGTTTAGAAACCACATGTGTGTGAGAGGGTTTTCTTTTTTTTTTTTCAAATTATGTCACCTTAAATCAATTTATACAAACCAAGGCTTAATTAGGAATAACAGCAATCAACTGTTAAAATGTCCTTAATAATAGACTGGTGGAATCAGAATAACAGGAGAGATTGAGTAGTCAAACTTCCTTGTTAGTTGACATTTAAAAATTCACATTTTAAAAATGACATTTAGCAGATGAGATGATGATGCAAATGAAATCTATATTTAGGGAGGGGTGAAAAACAGGATCTAATTTGTGGTGATTATATATTCTGTTCTACCTGTGGAAATTCTGCTTGAGTTTCTCTAATGCTCTTTATAAATGCCTCTCTTTCCTCTCTCCTTCCCATTCACTGTTCTTCTCCTCTTTCACACTCTCTCCTTCTCCCTCCTCCTGCTTTGTCTCTACAAATAGAAGCCCAGGACATGGAGAAACCGTGTTTAGGCCTTCTGATCAACACACCTCCAGGAGACGACCAGCACAAATGTCCGTCAGTCACCTAACAAGTTACCTTAGCCATAGGGCCCAGTCGATTTGCACCCAACCTAGACACCACACACCTTTTGGCTGGAAAAACACAAACAAACGCTGCAAGCCAGAACCACCTAAAGGATGGAGCTCAATTTACAGAGCCAGGAAAGATGATAAATTATTATTCCAAGCCCCTAAATTCTGGTGAGATTCGTTATGCAGCAGTAGGTAACTGAGGTAGTAGCTAATTTGTTTTTGAAGGAAAATTGGAAAAACTATAAGAACCTCCACAGACAACTTAAAAAAAAACAAAAACCTTTGATCTTTTGACTTAATTTTCAGATTAGCAGAGCATTCTTTCTCAACTTCCCAGGTTAGAATTTCCTTTTATTAAATGAGCCATCTGACTTATGCTTCCCTTCTTACTTTGTCATTACTATCTATTTTACTTTCACACATTGTCATTTTAAATACTTGGTTTGCTTTTGTTTCACTGCAGTTCCCGATAGATAGCCTCAAACAGACCTAATGCTTCTGCAGTAGTGGAGCACACCCAGTCCATTAGGTCCTGTGGTCCGAATCTATGTATTAGAGAAGGCAAGAAAAGAACTACGATTTGCCAAATAACGTGCAGGGGCACAGAATCCTACACCACACGGCATCTCTCAGAGATGCTTATTTGATATTTTTAAAACAATGATTCTCAAACCTGACTTGCACCCAAATCACCTGGAGATTTACTAACAGACAAATTGTGATCTAGTGAGATTGAATTTGGGCCTGATATTCTGCATCTCCAACAACTCTCCTGGTAAGGCCAAGGAAAATGGGGTAGCAGGATTCTACTGTACCATTTTCCCTGTTCTCCATCTCCATTCACATAATCAGACAGAGCGTGGGCAGGAAATATTACTCACATGCACGCCAGAAACATGGAGGAAAGCAGTAACATAATTCCCACTGAAGAATCTGCACCCCCTCTGCCCAGCATACTTTTCTCCTTCCCCGGCACTTTTAATACAGGGTTCCCCCATTCAAGGCAGGACAAGGGACTCCAGTTTCCTAGACCTGGGCAATTTCATGAAGGAAAAGCCCTGACATTTTGCTCTGAGCTGGAGGGATCAACCCAGATTTTCATTTACCATGAACCCTGGATTGCCTTCCTCTGAGGAACCTCTAACTGCCCCCCATCACCATCCAACTTCAGCAGGAAGCAGTTTGGAGCTGTCAGAGCCCCTTTTTCCCCAATGGAAGTTAGCGATTCTCTTCAGAGAGGGAGAATTAATTCAGGGTTTCCCTGCTCCAGTTTGGACAGGAACACCACTCCCCCGCTCCCCCATTCTCTAGGCCCAGGTGAGCTCAGAAATCAGAACTGCATCTCTAGATAGGCTGCCCTTTCCAGGCCACACCCTCTGGGCTCTAGCAAGGTCAGGAACAAAGCAACCTGAAAGGTTTTGGGTGGTTCCACCTTGAGTAGGGAGGACACACCCTAATCCCTTCCCTGAGGTAAAAACTGCAAAGGCCTAATAGACTCAGTAACCTTGCCTGACTGGGAGGGACTGCATTCCTTCATGTTCATTTGTTAACATGCTCATTAACTTTGAAAAGGTGTGTTTCCACCTACCAAGTCCTGGCCAAACATAATTCTCAAGACTATACATACCTGAAGTACCCCTGACTTGGGTCTTTTGTTGCCAGAAGCACTGGTGCTTTTTTTTTTTTTTCTCTCTGAGGCAGAGTCTCACTTTGTCACCCTCAGTGGTGTTCCATGGTGTCATAGCGCACCGCAACCTCAAACTCTTAGGCTCATATGATCCTCTTGCCTCAGCCTCCCAAGTATTGTAGCTGGGACTATAGGCAATTGCCACAAGGCCCAGATATATATTTTTTTAGAGATGGGGAGGTCTCACTCTGGCTCAGACTAGTCTTGAACTTTGGAGTTCAAGCAATCCACCCACCCCAGCCTTCCTGAGTGCTAGGATTTCAGGTGTGAGCCACCACTGGGGTTTGGGTGCTTCTACTCCTTCTGTATTCCTTTCTTCTTCTTCCTTTTTTTTTTTACATTTAAGAATTTTTTATTTTTATTTTATTTTATTTTATTTTATTTTATTTTATTTTATTTTATTTTATTTTATTTATTAAAGCATAGCTGTGCACATCAATATGATCATGGGGCATCATACACTAGTTTCATAAACTGTTTGACACATTTTCATCACCTGTATTTCTTTCTGTCTAATAAATCCTATCTTACCACTGACCTATGCTCTGTGGGTTCATTCTTCAAATTCCTGAGGCCATGAACCTACTGAAGAGAGAAATTCCAGTAACACTTTCAATGACTTCCTTGCACCTGCAGTTTCCCTGCTAAGATTCATTCTTATCATGATAAGAACAATTTAAAAATTCTGAAGCTGAACCAGATAGTGGCATACATTTGTACTGGTCCTAGTACTACAAACAACCTCTCACAATGTTGCTGTTAGGTGGCAGTAGAAGGGGGGGGTCTTAACTGGTTGAGGCTGCATCTATTATAATACGGATTTTTTTCTCCCAAATGTGTCTCACATTTCTCCATTCTCTCACTTTGTCCAATGGCACCCTAGATCAGCCTATCACCATAACTTCTCTCAACTCCTACAATCAACCAACTTACCGGGAGGACTATAGCGGTTTTTTCAGATATCTAATCCCTTTGACGTTCAATTTCTAGTTCTCTTAAGATACAGAAAAAGTTCTGTTATGTGACTGACAAAACCCTGAAGAATCAGACTCTGGGTCCTTGTCTCTTTTTAAACTCACGTTCATTTATCAGCATTAGCCATTCTGGATATTTTCAAGCCTTATTCCATAGAATGATTAGGTTTCCTCCAATTACAAGGTCTTTGGTAGGCAGTTTTCTCTACCCAGAGCTTCCTTTCTTCCCTCCTCCTTCACCTAACAAACTCATACTTTTTCTTCCCATCCCAATTTAAAACTCACTGTGTCAAGGGAGCATTCTCTGGATATAGATACATGTGGTCTCGCTAAATCTCTCATCCCTCCACTCTCCTTGCTAGCCTTAGCATGGTGTTAATGTATTTCCAAGAGCAGTTCCTTTTTTCTTTTCTTTCTTTCTTTCTTTTTTTTTTAATCAAGTCTAGTTCCAGGGATTATGTCTGGTCTTACACACTCAGCAGCATCTCACCAGCTCTTTGCATAGTATACGGACCACAAAATAGTGGCTCAATAAATACGTGTTGAAGGGAAAATATACCCTCCTAATATGCCAATGTTAGCACATTTGCCTCAATGCAATCCATCCTTTTCTTTTGCTTAACCTAAATTCCTTTATGCCAAGAAAGGCATACCTTTGTATTTAGTAAAATTCTTCATCTGTCTAAGCTCAGAATCTTTCCAGAGTGCCATGCTTAGTTTCACTGCCTGGTTTTGTCTTTTAGAAACGGCACACTCCTGTCCTATTCCCACTTACCTAAACTCCACTATCCAGCTGTCTTCCAAGTCTATTCTGAATTATTCTTCTATAGTTGCTGTTCTAACCCAGGTTTGAGAACCTGCTGATGCCTATAGTCCTGGCACTGCAAGTAATATCACCAGTTTCAATATTGGCTGAGACTTAACATCATTGCTTTTTAAGTGGAAAATGGAAAGGAGATTGCTACCTCTGGTTGGGAAATCCCACCCCCTCAGGCAGGAAATCAGTGTACTATAAACCAACACCATTAAGACATCTTTAAAGGCAAACTAATGTCAAAGAACCTAAATTATCTATGCAGCTTAATGATGTCCCATTTCTTTCCTCATTTCTGAGCGATAGAGGAGCCTCAAATGGTCAACAGGTTGCTTCTAGTCTGGGATTTTCTCTCCCTAGATCTTTCTCACCAGGCAAAGCTAGGGAAATATTCCTGCTCAAGCATTTATAGTTCATGTGAATTTCACCTTAAGCAAAGCAGTGGAGTCTGCATTAAAAAGGTGAATTTGGGTATAGCGGAGAACAAGATGGGGGACTATTTCATGGCTAACCATCTTTTCAAGTTAACAACATTGCAAGGGGACTGAATTTGGCCTTCAAAAACTCTACGCATCTGCCTGCACATCTCTTCCTCATTTTGCACATTTCAGATCTGACACCCATCTGATAACATGGTAGGCGTCATATATTTAAGAATAGTACTTGCTGCAACGACACTCAAGGTCAAGTTGAATTGTGAAAACACTATTATGTGATGGAATTAAGTTGGCATTGCCCTGAGGCCTGCCAAAAATATTCCTGCTTTCAGACACAATTATTTATTCATTTAAAAAAAAGACATATCTATAATCAAATTGTAAACTGGGGGGGAGGGCATTCAAATTATAAAAAGTGTACTTTCAATAACATACTTCCTTTTTTAAAAAAGTATATAGATTCATTCAGTATAAGTTTTACATGACCTGGGACTTTTATAAGACAACAAAGACCTATTTTGGTGACTGTGGGAGAAGACGATCATATTCATTATCTATTGTTCGGGCCATAAATATTCAGATACAATATACGTATATGTAAATTATAACATTTATTTTATAAAGTTACATATGTATATTACATGTACATTTGAATATTTATAGCCCAACCAAGAAAGAGTAGCAATTCATAGGGAAGTGTTTTCAAAGATGGAGGGATATAAACTGGATTTCCTTTACTCTATCTTTTATCTCTAGTTCAGATATTTGTAATTGAATGTGAGTGTGTACATTCTACAGAGATTCTATAATCTGAAAATGGAAAAATGTTAACAAACATAATAATTAGAAATGTACTGAAATTAATACTTGTCAGTATTACAAACTATGAATAAACTTAATCATATTGTCCTAGAGATCACATAACTAAGTAATGAAAATAAGCATAATAAATTATGTTCCAAGAAAGTCCTAAAATATACATGTGTACTTTTAGAAATAACAAATATTAACATTTGATGATGATATAATATGAAGATTAACATAGCTGGGCTCTTAAGATTTATTTTAATTTTTTTTTATATATCATCATTTACTTCAAAATATTAATTATTAAGGGGTACAAAGGTTTTTGTTACATGGATACCTTGAATAATGATTAAGTCAGGCCTTTTAGTGTCCCCACAGCAAGAAGAGTGTTCACTGTACCCAATAGGTAAGCTTTTGCCCCTCACCTCCTCCCAACCTTCCCTCTTCTTGATTTCCAATGTCCTTCTCATTGCTTTGTGCCCATGTAGACCACTGTTTAGCTCTCAATTATTTGAGAGTATATGTGGTGTTGGTTTTTCCATTTCTGAGATACTCCACTTAGGATTATGGTCTCCAAGTTGTTACAAAGGAACTTAATTCATTCTTTTTTATGGCTGAGTAGTATTCCATGATATAGGTATACCACATTTTCTTTATCCACTCATGAAATAACGGGCACTTAGGTTGATGACACATCTTTGCAATTGTGAGTTGTGCTGCAATAAACATTTAAGTGCAGGTGTCTTTTTGATAAATCACTTATTGTCCTGTAGGTAGATACTGAGTATTGGGATTGCTGGATCAAATGGTAAGTCTATATTTATTTTATTGAGGAAACTCTATACTGTTTGCCATACAGGTTGCACTAATTTGGAGAGTCACCAACAGTGTGTAAGTACTTCTTTCTCTCTGTGTCCCTGCCAGCATCTATTGTTTTTTGACATTTTAATAATGACCATTATGACAGGAGTAAGGCAGTATTTCATTGTAGTTTTTTTTTTATTTTATTAAATAATAGCTGTGTACATTAATGTGATCATGGGGCACCATACACTGGTTTTATATACAATTTGAAATTTCATCAAACTGGTTAACATAGCCTTCCTGGCATTTTCTTAGTTATTGTGTTACGACATTTATATTCTACATTTAGTAAGTTTCACATGTACCCTTGTAAGATGCAACCACTTGTGATCCCACCAATGACCCTCCCTCCACGTATCCTCCCCCCTCCCCTCCTCTCCCTTTCCCCCTTCCCCATATTCTTAGGTTATAATTGGGTTATAGCTTTCATATGAAAGCTATAAATTAGTTTCATAGAAGGGCTGAGTACATTGGATACTTTTTCTTCCATTCTTAAGATACTTTACTAAGAAGAATATGTTCCAGCTCCATCCATGTAAACATGAAAGAAATAAAGTCTTCATCTTTCTCTAAGGTTGCATAATATTTCATGGTGTACATATATCACAATTTATTAATCCATTCGTGGGTTGATGGGCACTTGGGCTTCTTCCATAATTTAGCAATTATGAATCGGGCTGCAATAAACATTCTGGTACAAATATCTTCGTTATAATGTGATTTTTGGTCTTCTGGATATATACCTAGTAGAGGAATTGTAGGATCAAATGACAGGGTTTTTTAGATCTCTAAGTGTTCATTGTAGTTTTATTTTGTGTTTTCTGAATGATTAGTGATATTGAGCAGTTTTGCATATGTTTGTTGACCATTTGTCTATGTTTATTTTAAAAACTTCTGTTCATGTCTTTTACCCACTTGTTAATGGTGTTATTTTTTCTTCTTGATGATTTAAGTTCTTTGTAGATTTTAGACATTAGCCCTTTGTTGGATGTATAGTTTGTAAATATTTTCTCCCATTCTGTAGCTTATCTTTTTACTGTGCTGGCTATTTCCTTTTCAGTACAGAAACTTTTCATTTAATTAAGTCTCATTTATTTGTTGTTGCTGTGTATGCCTTTGGGGTCTTAGTCATAAATACTTTGTATAGGCCAATGTCTAAAAGAGTTTTTCCTACTTTTCTCTTAGAATTTTTATGGTTTCATGCCTACATTTAAGTCTTTTATTACTTTGAATTAATTTTTGTATATGGCAAAGAATTAGGAGTGCTGTTTCATTCTTCTACATGTGGCTGTCCAGTTTTTCCAGCAGTATAATTGAATAGGGCTTTCTTTCCCCAGTGTATGGTTTTGTCTGCTTTGTTGAACATCAGTTGGGTACAAGCATATGATTTTGATTTTATTTCTGGGTTTTTTTTTTTTTTTTTTTTTTCATGCCTTCTCATCTGAGGCCACTTCTCTCAGCTCAAAACAGATAGCAGATATGATATACCTGTTCCCCTCTGCTGAGATGTGTGTTACTGAGTGAAGTCAGGGATGGGTCTCTGAATGGTGTATTTGAATATGACTTTGGATTCTTGACCAGGCAGGACAGGGAAGATTCACTGTAAGCCTTTAATGGTGTTGTTCTAACGTGTCTCCCCTGTTCCCTTGTGTTTGGCACTGGGCTACTGTGACAGGGCTGGTTACATATGTGTTGGATCTAGCTAGCAGGACAAGGTGTACAACAGGGACATCAGAGGTGCCCTGGGCACAGTGTGCACACATGCAGGTCTGGGCAGCTGCAGCGTCAGGTGCATGGTCAAGGCAGGTTCATGCAGGGTACAGCATGCAGCACAGCAAGTTTTTGTGGCCTGCCTCGTCACAGGCCTATAGGATGCAGGGTGGAGTGGCTCCCAGTGTAGAGTGGGCCTGCAAGACACAGCTCATAGTTGAGGTGGAGCAGGACTCCTCAACAGAGCAGACCCATGGAGCGGGATGTCTACTTGGGATGGAACAGAGACCATCCAGCTTATGGACTAGGGTGCTCATGCACAGGAGCCCTTGTGTAGCAGTGAGTCAGGGTGCATGGGTGGGGTGGGGCAGGGCACACAGCATGTAGCATGTAGGTTGCTTGTGTAGGATGGTGCCAGTCCATGGTGTGTAGACTGCCCAGTTTTAAATGCCATGGCTGCTCTGGCTTTTGTCCCTCATGGGGCTTTGGAGGCAGCAGCACTAGAGACAGTGGTGAGCTGCCCTGGCAGTGGGTAGTGGGCATTGAGTGCTACCAGTATGGGCTTTGCCTGGGTTCCACAGGAAGTGCGATACAGCACAGTCACCCAGCCCACAGCAGTACATGCTGGGCTCTTAATCTCTGGCTCTGCCTAGGAGCAGTGGGGAATGGTGCACATCAGCTGCCCAGGAACCCATGTGAGCACTGGAATTTCTTGCTCTCTCCCTGCCTTGCAGGGGCAAGGAAGAGGCTGATGTCACAGATCTGATCCTGAGCAAAAGTGCTGTTCTGGAGTTGAGGTGTTACAAGAATACCAGCCTTAGTCCCTAGAGTCTGCAAGCCAGCTGTCCCTGCTCTCTGATGTGACCCTGAGCAAAAGTGTTGTTCTGGAGTTGGGGTGTTACCAGGGTGCCAGCTTTGGTCCCTCTAGCCTCCAGGCAGTAGAGGGGCTTCCTGCACTTGGGTTCCAGTGTCCTCAGGGGAAGTGTGGAATCTGAGCTTTTCTTCTCAGTCCCTTACCCATATGGAGCACTTTCCCTGATTACCTCCTGTCCTGCAGAGCAGCTCACCCCACTTCTACCTTCTCCTCAATCCCACCTCTCAGCAAAGTCTCAGCACACTTCCTCAGAGGATGATAGAAAGGTGGGCAGATACTTACCAGTTTTGATACTGTCTGTGTGTGGAGTTGTGCAGACTGCTTCTTCTCACCATCTTACCCCAGGCTCTTTTTTAAAAAAGTAATTAACCATGGGCTGTACTGTCCCAAATGAAAACAATAAATATGGATTTGAAGTAACTTTGAAAAGGAGACTATCTTGTGTTGAGTTGAACAAAATCATGAAATTGAGATAATATGTGTGTACATAAAAACACTTTAAAAAGTATAACAACAATAATTGAGAAGAAGGATATTAATTGTATTGTAGTCACCCTAGACTTAGAGTAGTTAATTAGATCCTGGTTTTATCCTTTAAGCATTAGAACATTCTCAGTTTTGATGATTTAAGATGATGCAGAAAACAAAGAAGGATAAAAGAAACTGGAGGTATTTCAACAACAAAAAACTGTCAAAATGAAAAAAAAAAAAAAATAGCTAGAGAGCAGAGCATGGAACCCTTGCTACAGCTATTTGGAGATATTTGGTAGTAACAAACCTAGAGGCTTAAGTTGTAATGGCCGTTCCAGGATAAATGATAGCAACCTTTGTCTATGTGGGGATGTGGTCTTCAACAGTAACAATAAACATACAGAAAACCAAAAAATAACAAAAATAGTGCTACCCAAAGGAGGCACTAAAGGAAATCTCCCTTTTTGTCCTTGGATGTCAGTAGAACAAAAAAAGAAATTCCCTTGAAAATCTGTTAGGCCATTTTCCCATAAGATTTTCTGCCCTAGTGCTTTTTCTGGTATTTTTTTCCTGAATTTGTAACCTTCCTTTATGCCTGGTAAGTAATGAATGCAAATCTTCTCTGAAGCAATGAACCCTCAATAAATAAATTACGTGATTCACATCACATGTTCCACCAAACATGAGATCACGTAGTATACTGACAGATGAAGTGGGCAGAAATAACAGTAGTCTGGGTTAATGGAAGGTCATATACAAGGTCAGGTGAATGCATTGGAAGTCAGAAGCTACCCTTTTGGAGGACCAGACCAATTGGAAAAGAAGAGTGGGTTGTGAGTAGATGGCCGGTAACTGTCACTGTAGGTGTTTTTACCGCCTGAGGAAACGGATACACAGCATACATGTAAACATTTCAGTATCTCTGTCTGTTTTGACATGGTCAAATGGATGCATAAAAATCTAAAATCCTGTCCTTTCTTCAATAATTTGGCCATAAAACCTATAAAACAGATCACCCTGACCCACATCTTATTTCTTATCAACTCTGACCACAATCACATGCAATTGTGAACATTTATTATCAACATTGCTAACTTAAGCGTGGGCACTCAGAGAAAAACTGAGTTTTTACCTTAATTTTATCATGTTCTTCTAGTGGTTACTTATTCAATTTTTGGTCCATAATTACAAAAAAAGGACAACTGATATATTTGTATTTATCCTGTGAAGATTTTGTATGGATGATTTGGATAGAGATCAAGAAGGCGTGCTTATTGATTTCAAGTGACCTAAGACGTGAAGGGTAAGTTAATATGACAGTTAACAGAATCAGGTTTCTGAAAAGGCTTCACAAACTGGAATGACTGTAAACATCAACACTGTAACAATTTATAGAAAGAAATCTAAATCCTATGGTTATGTTAAACAAGCAGAGACATGAATCACAAGAAAGTACAGCCATAGAAATCTAGCCCAGTATCGGTTTTCATTTAAGATTTGACAGTTTTGCTTAATTGGAATCAATAATTCAACAATGTTTAGTGTTGATTTAAAGTTTTCGCTTTACAAATTACTAGAGGATGACTGGAAGATTGAACTATTCACATGCCAGTCCCTGTCACCAGCCTCCATTTGCCTTTCTTGTTCTTAATAGTCACCTGAATTATCTTTGCAAAACCCATCTTCCATCAACCACCATCATCAGTCATGTAGTCTAGACAAAGTAAAAGCCACCCTCAATTTCAGGCTCCTTCCGATCATCATGTCCTATTAATTCAATAGTAACTAGTTTAGTCACACAAATATCCCAAATAATTTGATGCAACATGACTATGTTTTTCTGTTTTTTTTTTTTTTTTTTTTTTTTTAAGGAGAGAATTCTTTCCCTTTTTCTCTTTCATGCAGAGGAGATTGCTTCTTTTTCAGGAGGAATATATGATGTCATAAGAGGAAATACCTATTTATGCAGGGCTGATGATATATTACGTGGATTCTAGTGGAGAAGCCAACATCATTTTAGTCAGAGCAGAGAGAAATCAGATCTTAACTTATAGCATTTGACCTGCTGAATTAAATCTCATCTGAAACCACTCTTATTTTTGTACTTTTCACTTATGTGAACCAATTAATTATCTTTATTTTTATGATAGAGTTAGAAGTTCTATCATGTCCAACCCAAGACTCATAACTTATAGAGACAATAGCTGTGTGTTAATGATTTATTTATGTAGAATCAACAAGCACAGGATAGGTACTCAATAGATTTGTATTAAATATTTAGGTTAAAAGTAGACCTAATTAAAAACCTAATGAAAACTTAAGTTAAATGTATATAAATGTACAGAAATAAAGTAAGGAAGTGATCTTACAGTAGGACCTCTGTAAGTTGGCCACCCAAGGGACTGGAACAAACTAGTCAACATATAGAGATGGGAAAATATAAGGAACTAGGTTTACTGTACTGATATGTACATTGGTACATGTCCAATCTATGAAAATTAGATCAGCTTAAGGAAGTGGTCAACGTAGGGAGGTGGTCAACTATGGAGGTTCTACTGTATACATACGCTTAGACCATAGTTAACTTTTGTGTTTAACTAGGGTATCACATTTAGAAGAAATACAAAAAAAAAAAAAAAAAAAAAAAGGCTCCTCTAATTTATTTTCTGTCCCATATAAGCTATGAGACAGACAATAAATTATTTACTTCTTTCATTATATTCTTCATATTTGAGATGAAGTTATTGAACTCTTTCTTAGCCTCATTTTGTCATTGTAGGAATTATATGGAATGTATCATACAATTGTGAAAACTGTACAGGTTAAACATTTCTGCCAATAAGCCTGCTAAAAAATAGATAGAAAATCCTCTCTTTGAAAATAATTAATATTTCTAATCCACTAAAATGAATCCATAACATAATTCATTGGTAAGAATGTAAGGTACATGTATAGTTAAGTGACGTACTGAGTGAAAAGCAAATATTTTGCGTTGAAGTGTTTAACAGGTGCACTAGAGAATTAGTATTCATAAGTCTCAAACAATTTAGGGGATATAAACCTTACAGATAACATCAGAGCTGAGCAAGTTAGGGAAACCTATTAGAAACAATCAAGTATCAATCATGGATATTCCTATGCAAATACTTATTCCCTGAACATAAAAATTCAGTGTAAGAGAATAATATTCCAAAAATTGATTGTTAGTTAGTAAAAACACAATTGTTCAGTAATTACTTTAAATCTCCCAACCTTGTCCAAAAAATTTATGTATTAATTCTTTGGAGTACTTCAGATAAGCCATCTGAATATATTTCTAATTTCATTTTTTCCTTTATGATATTTTTCACCTTATTTCATTTCATGCATTACTGTGTAGGTGGGACCATCAGTAAAATGTTGATTGAAAGAGCTAAAAGTAGGCACTGTAACTTGTTGCTGTGTTTAAAGAGATAGTTACTTTACTAAAATAACAAAACAAAGAGTTATAGCTAAGGAATTGAAAAAAGGGAATAAAATGGAATCATAAAAAAGTAATCCAGAAAAGGCTAAAGGGAGAAAAGGGGAGCAAAAAATAGATAAGACGAGCAGCACCTGTGGCTCAAAGGAGTAGGGTGTCAGCCCCACATGCCAGAGGTGGCGAGTTCAAACCCTGGCCAAAAAAAAAAAAAAAAAGATAAGACTATTAAATAATAAATGGCATGCTGATAGATTTAGACCTAGACATATTAATAATTATTTTGAAAATAAATAGTCTAAATGCCCACAGTTAAATATAGACATATCAGATAGTATAAAAAAGATGTTGCCTGTAAGTAACAGACTTTAAAGATAAAAACACATAGGTTCTGTATAGCTAAGGGGACAACAACCAAAGCTAATAGGCAACTAACAATGGGAAAAGATATTTACATATTTTAAATCAGAAAAAAGCTTCATAAATAGTATCTACAAAGAACTCAAATTAATCAACATAAAAAGATCCAAAAATCCCTTATATCACTCTGGGCAAGGGAAGTGAATACATTCTTCTCTTAAAAAAGACGAATGGCTAACATATGAAAAAATGCTCATTGTCCCTAATTATCATAGAAATACAAATGAAAAGCACCTTGAGATATCACCTGACTCCAGTGAGAATGGCCCACATAACAAAATCTCAATACTGTAGAGGCTGGCGTGGATGTGGACAGAAGGGCATACTTTTACATTACTGGTGGGATTGCAAACTAATACAACCTTTTTCAAAGGAAGTATGGAGAATCCTCATAGAACTCAAACTGGACTTCCTATTTGAACCTGCAATTCTAAGACTCAGCATCTACCCAGAAGAAAAACAATCCTTTTATCATAAGGAAATTTGCACTAGACTGTTTATTGCAGCTCAATTTACAATCACCAAAATGTGGAAACAGCCTAAATGCTCACAAACCCAGGAATGAATTAGCAAGCTGTGGTATATGTATACCATGGAATACTATTCAGCCATTAAAAAAGACAAAGACTTTACATCTTTTGTATTAAACTGGATGGAAGTGGGACACATTCTTCTTAGTAAAGCATCATAAGAATCAAGAAGCAGGAATTCTATGTACGCAATTCTGATATGAGGACAAGTGATGACCTAGTACACAGTGGGGGATGGGGAAGGAGAAGATGGGGAGGAGGAGTAGGAAAGGGGGTGGAGAGTCACAGGGTGTGATACTCCTCTTGGGAACAGGAAACAATTATAAGAGGGACTTTACCTAACAAATGCAGTCAGTGTAACCTGGTTCTTTGTACCCTCAATGAACCTCCAACAATTAAAATAAAAACAAACCACACAAATCAAGAACAAAAGAATAGAAAATCTATTAACACAAATCAAGTTATGCTAATGTCAATCAAAAAGAAGCAGAAATCACTATATTAGTATCAGGCTAGTGTGATTTCAGATCAAGTACTGTTAAAGAAGTTTTCCTTTTTTATTTTTATTTTTTCAGAAAAGATAAGAGAGTTGACTCATGAGGAGGATGTAATGATCTAAATTCCTTATGTCCCTAATGACAAAGCTTCATAATACATGGAGTAGAAACTGAGTTTTAAAAATCCAATTTTCAAATTGATTTTCAAATTGATATACTAGGTAGATATAAAAATCAATAAAAGAATAGAAAACATAACAACACAATGAACCAAATTTTTAAATTTGTCATTCTAAGGTATTCCTCCACCCGACAACAATCAAATTCACATTTTTTCTGTAGTACACCCCAAATATGGCCTATATTGGTCCATTTGTGGTCATAGAACAAGTCTCATTAAATTTAAAAAGATTTAAGACCTACAAAGTTTGTTCTCTGACCACAAGACATTAAATTACAAATTAAAAACAAAAATATCTCTAAAAAAATACAAATTTGGAGTTAGATAATGCACCATTTTTTTGAGTCATTAGTCAAAAGAAAATTTAAAATTTTAAGTAGTATTTTGAGTTGGTTGAAATGAAAATACAGTATATTATGTCAGATGTTGATAAAGCAGTAGTTTAGCAAAAAATTATCATGCTAAACACCTGTGTTGCAAAAGCATTGATTTCAAATCAATGCTCTCAACATCCACCTTAGGAAACTAGAAAATAAGAAAAAAATAAAACACAAACTGGCATAAGTAAATGATGAAGACAAGGGCAAATATTAACTACATAAAAAATAGAAAAACAATAAGGAAAATAAAATGAAACAAAAAACTAGTCAGTTGAGGAGACTAATAAGATTGTCAAAACCAAGACTTTCTCCAGACCACCCATGGAGTGACACAAATTACCCACATATGAAGTCTGAGCAGTGGCATTACCATAGATTTTTATAGAAATTAAAAACATAACATGAAGTATTATGAAAAACTTTTTGCCATACATAGATACATAGATGAAAAAGTCTTCTAAAGACACAAACCACCAAAGCTCACCCAAGAAGAACTCTTTAAACTGAATAGTTTGTATCTTCTAAAGAACTTCAACTTGTGGTTAGTAACCTTCCCACAAAGACAGCAGTAGGTTTGGAGGTCTTTACAGGTAATTTCTATGAAATATTGAAGGGTGAATAATACTATTTCTACATAGATTCTTCTCGAATATTGTAGAAAAGCATATTCTTTCCATAAGACCAAACTCACTTTCCTTCCACTATACAAGGAAAGGAATCTATAGACCAGAATTTCTCATTAAAAAAGATGCTCATTAAAAAAAAATTATGGCAGGGCAGTCCCTGTGGCTCAAAGGGGTAGGGCACTGGCCCCATATGCTGGAGGTGGCAGGTTCAAACCCAGCCCCGGCCAAAAAAAAAAAAAAAAAAAAAAATTATGGCAAATCTAATAACATAAAAGTAATGTAATCCACCATATTAATATACTGAAAAAATATACATAATAAGTTCAATAAATACAGAAAATGCCTTGGAGAAAATCCTTTTTCTATTTTTGAAAAAATACTCAACAAAGCAGTGATAGAAGGGAACACTGTGAACCCAATAAAAGTCATTTACAGAATACCTACAGCTTATATCATGTTTAATGTGGAAAGACTAGATGCTTTTTTCATCAATAATAAGGTAGAATATCTAATTCACCATTTCTATTGAACAACGCACTAGAGATAGTCAGATACATTAAGTGAGAGGAAAAAAAAGATATCTTAATTAATCCTAATTTATTAGTGGAGAAAGTGAAATCAGACAAACTAAACCTATGCACTTTTATAGCTGTAAAATTTTTTAGCACAGGCCGTGCCCATAGCTCAGTGGGTAGAGGCTGGTGGGTTGGAACCCAGCCCAGGCCAGCTACACAACAATGACAACTGCAACAAAAAATATAGCCAGGCGTTGTGGTGGGCACCTGTAGTCCCAGTTACCTGGTAGGCCAAGGCAAAAGAATCACTTAAGCCCAAGAGTTTGAGGTTGCTGTGAGCTGTGATGTCACAGCACTCTACCCAGGGCAACATAGTGAGACTCTGTCTCAAAATAAATAAATAAATAAATAATTAAACAAACAAACAAAAAAAAAACTTGTAGCACAACTATACACATGATTATATACTGAATATGCTAGAATAGAGTGAATACTTTAGAATATTCTCTAGAAAACTGAGAAAAAAAAAAATGATTTCATGATTTAATGAAATGACACTGATTCCCCTGAAAGAGAATGTCATCTAGAAGACAAGAAATTCAGAAAATACTTCTTCAGACTGATGTTATAATCCTAACTACAACTCTTACCAGATCCCTGACATTGGGCATGTTTTATAAATTCTGATCTACTAAATATTATTTTATTATGTAATCAAAATGTGTTATAAGAATTCAGGAATGTAAGCCCCTCTAAACTCCCTTACCAAGGAACTGCATAGAGCAAGTTCTTATTACCCACAAGCCTGAGGGCAGAGTGGAGATTTGACCTGAACAGGCCCTACATGAGAAGATTGTAGAGGCAACGGTGTTCAAAATAGGCTGGAGTTTGGACAAGGATCTATCAGGGGCTGTTGAAGTCCATGGAAGGAGGGATGGAAATGGAAAGCATATGTTTAGAGGTCAAAGAAGAGATGCAGAGTAGTTCAATATTATTTTTCAGCATCTCTTTCATTATGTAGTAAAAACAAGGCTAATGGTTCTCAGGAGATGATGAAAATGTGTCAAATGGTCTATGAAGCTAGTGTATGATGCCCCATGATCATATCAATGTACACAGCTATGATTTAATAAAATAAAATAAATAAATAAATAAATAAATAAATTCTCCATGGAGTATCATTCAACCATTTAAAAAAAAAAAAAAATGAAAGGTTTGTTTTTCAGATTTAGAGTGGCATAATTTTTTATAATTTAAAATAATGACATTCAAATGGATAATTCCCATAGAAGGGCCTTTCTGTGCTAAGTGTAGTCTGTGGCTGTCTGTCATTATTTTGCTTTCTCCCATCTTGTCTTAGTTTTAGTGACTGATGTTTAAAAACCTTGAAGAACTAGGTCAATTTGATTGGTAGAAAAGATGAAATAATAAGGTAAATCTGTTCAGAGGTACCTATAGATGTTAATGGCATGTTTTTTTTTCCAGCTAAGTATGTAAGAATTCTTTGATTTATAGTCTTACAACATTATAAAACTAATTAATACCAATATGCACTCTTGGGGTGCTCAAGAAGAAAACTCTAGCCTATTTTGAACCCCCTGCCTCTTCCACTATAGGTCTTTCCTTCAAATAAGAAGGAACAGGAAGCAAAATAGTCACCATTATACACCATTATAGTTCTTTTTTTTTTTTTTTTTTGAGAGTCTCACTATGTTGCCCTCAGTTAGAGTGCTGTGGTGTCACAGCTTACAGCAACTTCAAAACTCTTGGGCTTACACGATTCTCTTGCCTCCACCTCACAAGTAGCTGGAACTACAGGTGCCTGTTACAACTCACAGCTGTTTGTTGTTGTTGTTGTTGTTGCAGTTGTTATTGTTTAGCAGGCCTAGACCGGGTTCGAACCCACATGCCTTGGTGTAGGTGGCTGGCTCCCTAACCACCGAGCTATGAGTGCTGAGCCTATAGTTCATTTTTGAACTAAAGAAATAATGAAAGGATGATACATCCAGCTCAATGACACTATTTACACAACGCAATTTCACAACTCCTTACCCACTCTTCCAAAAATTCCAAAATCTCTGAAAATCAGAAGATTTTTAAAAACTTATTTGATGACAAAACCCATTCTGACAGAATTTATTTGGCACAAATTCCTAATTTGAACTAATATGACACAATTCATCAACCATATTTATTGCATTTATTTTGAATGCATGTTCACACATTTTGCCTGAGAAATAGTTTTTAAACAGAGTACCGACCCAGATTTTACTGTGGATGTAAAGCAATGTACAGTAGTGCATGAAAATGTAATAACATTTTAAAAAGCCATAAAATCTGAAATCTAATATATACTGGTTTGTGAATCTGTACTGTGTTATCCTAAAATTGTGTCTACACAATTTAAAATGTTGGGATATAAATTGAAATCCTAATTTATTTTTCAAATTCATTATGACTGCTTAATATTATCTCAAAGGCATCTTCATAGGAAGGAAACAAGTCTTCTTAATATGACAATTAAGTACAATAAGTCTGTTGTTCTAAGGGACAATTTGTGGAATTTATTTCTTTCCTAACTTTTCAAATAAATTTCATAGCAAATTAAAATATCTAGATATTTCTTATTTCTAGAGAACCAAATCTTTGTTTTTCCTTTGGACAAACAGAAATAATGCAAAAAAAATTCAATCCTATCCTCGAGGTTACAGTCTTATATATCTATAAGTACAAGACTGGTAATGAAAATGAGTGGAGATGAATAGTTAGGCTAGATATGCCCTCTAGATTAGCATTTCCTGATAGAAATATTATAGCTTGTAGCCCCAATTGCATTTGCCAGCCACTCACAGAATTTTTAATTTTCTAATAATCACATTAAGAAAATAAATACAAGTGGATGAAGCTGATTTTAATTATATAACTCATGATATAAAATATTTTAACATATATTCAATTAAAAGGTTGTTGAATAAATGTTTACATTATTTTTTCACTAAGTCTTCAAAATTCAGTATGTATTTCAACTTCCAACACATATTCTATTTGGACTAGCCACATTTTAAATGCTCAAGTGCTGAATCTGCCTAATGAGTATCACATCGGGCAGCATAGTTCTAAATATAGTGTCTATGTGCTATAAAACAAGACATACTATTCTTTAGTTTCTTGAGAAAACATCCTTACCCTGTTTTCCTTGAACCACAAGGTCCTTTGCATTTATATTTTGGTTTCCCTTTTTGATAGCAATGTGGCTATAGAGATAAATTTCTGTATCTCTCTATACCCAAACAAAAGCTCAGATTCCTTGATAAAACATTTCATTGCTGGGGAGACAATAGGGAATGGGGGGATGGACAGGGAATTCTGACTGCAGGGAATTCGGTCTCTAAGGGCGTCTATTTTTGCTCCATTCTATTGTTGCCATTTTGGAAAGCAAATCTAGAGCTGCGACATTTCCCCATTATTAAAGAGAATAAAAACTAGAAAATCTTGCGTAAAGTCACCAGATTTTTCTTTTTTTTTTCTTTTTTTTTTTTTTTATTATAGATAAAAATATGCACCATAGATGTGGCCCAACCCATCACCCTCCCTCCACCCAAACCTCCCACTTCCCTTCCCCTTCCTCGGTCTTTTCCTCATAGTCTTGTGGTATAGTTGGGTTATAGTCTTCATGTGAAAGCTATAGTTTAGCTTCATAGTAGGGCTGAGTACATTGGATACTTTTCTTCCATTCCTGAGATACTTTGCTAAGGAGAATATGTTCCAGCTCCATCCATGTAAACATGAAAGAGGTAAAGTCTCCATCTTTCTTTAAGGCTGCATAGTATTCCATGGTATACATGTACCACAATTTGCTAGTCCA
>CAUYPK010140808.1:0-38508 GCA_963574355.1 Loris lydekkerianus | reverse complement strand
CCGCCCCCCCGCGCCCCCCGCGCCCCCCCCCCGGCGGGGCGGCGCCCCCCCCGCCAGGGAGCAGAAGCAGTCAGGGGGCAGCCCCGCGCCTGGCCGGTCCCACCCCAGCCCATCCTGACAGGCCCTGGCCCACCTTCTCCCACTTGGAGTTGATGATCTGGGGGGTCACGGTGGTGTAGGGGTTGCTGCCGGACAACTTGATGTGGTTGCTCTCAGCAATCCTCTGGGCCTCCTTATGGATGGCCAGGATAGCCTCCCGCTCCCTGTCAGCATCTGGCAGGGTTGACTTGAACTGGTCGTGGGCTGAGATAAGGCCCTAGGGGAGTAGCAAGAGTTGAGGGGGAAGCCCAGTGCCACTAAGGCCGTCAAAGTATGTGTGTGGGGGTACAGACCTCAATCTCCTCAATGGTATGGACGATGAACATGTCCTGCAGGTCCTCCATGGCACTCTCCATCCAGTTGTTGAAGGGGGCTGCCCGCTTAGCATATTCCAGGTGTAGCTGGTCGATGGTCTCCAGCTGCTTCTCTGTTTTCTGTGTTGGGGGGAGGGACAGAGCCAGAACAGGGAAGACAGATTAGTCAGCGAGCGAGAGGTGTTGGGGGGCTGGCAGGGGCACTGGGAAGTCAAAGACTATCCTCTCAAGGGGGTTCACAACCCCACCAGCCCTAGGGGCAATGGGAATACCCTCCTCACCTCCAAAGCTTCCCTGCGACTATGGGTCAGAGAGCCAAGGGCATCCCACTGGTCACAGATCTTCTGGCACCGAGTATTGACGTTGTGGGAATCGTAGTAATCCAGCTCACTGTGGGCCAGGCAGGCAGCCATGAGATCCGGCAGGGGAAGGCGGGGGACAGGCCAGACCCCTGCCAGGGTTCCCAGGCCCAGGTGCCAAGCCACCATTCTAGGATACCAGTAACCAACCACTTCTCTGCCTTGGCCCATGCCCCACCCAAGGTAGGATGGAAGGGGGCTAACAGAGGGGCAGGGGCATCGTCCTGATCACTTCATTCCTTCCTTTCTCTGTCACTACATGCCAACTCAGCGGATCTCCAACGTGCAGCCCTTCAACCAGGCCTAGTGCCTAGGTTGCTTTTTTAATTCAGAGAATGTCTGGCAAAGTACAATGGTTAAAAGAATGGGCTCTAGAGGCAAATTCCCTAGGTTTGGATTCTTGCTGTAGGGTTTTTTACTTGTGGGGCCCTGAAGAAGTACATTCTGTACTATGGATACCTCAGTGTTTTTCATCTGTGAAATGGTGATGGGGATGCAATCAATTAATGCATGTAAAGTTCTTAGCTTCCACCTAAGTAGTGACTGCTATTTACTAGGTTTTACTTATTTTATTTTAATTGGTACTAAGACAAATATACAGCCTATAATCTCATTCTAATCAATTAATCATATATAAGAGAAATATGAGGTGGTTTAAAAAGGCAAATAAATAGTGGCCTAGGTACTCTTCTTCAGTGATAGTGGTCTGGGAAACACTGGGCTGGCACACCCCTGCTGCCTCTGCCCCAGCTTGCTCCCTGTTCCACCACCCCCTCCTACATGAGCCCCAAGATTCCAGCCTACTTAGATCCAGATATTTGGCTACTCTTAGCAGCAAGTCCCTAAGGAGCAACGGGAGGAATTGGACATGGAAACCAGGTGAGCCAGCTGCCATGGGTGGGTGGGATATAGGGCCAGAGGAGAGCAGGTAAGGACTGGGAGGGGGTTGAGGCCATGCTCCACAGTGGGACTGGGCAGCCTGGGATCCACTCCTCTATGACCACTCCCTAGCTGTATGACCTGAGGCAAATCCCTCAGCCTCTCTGTGCCAAGGTCCCCACTCTGTAACACAGGGTTGCTGGAGGGATTAGATAAGCTGGTACACATACATCACTGAAAGCCCAGTGAGTTTTTGCTATCACCATAAATCAGTGCTCAGTGGGGGATGCCTGTCTGGCTCACCCTAGACAGTCCATAGCCCTCTTTAACTCATCATCAGCAGAATGGATAGCACCCAAATATTCTTCCATCTCTCAAGAGCTATGGTTCAGAAAGCTGCCTCAGGAATAGCCCATTTCCTGGCTCAGGGTAATGGGTTTCACATGGATGCCACCCAGTGGCTGAAAAGTAGGCTGGCCTAGGATTCATTCCAAGTCTGTTTCTTACCAGTTTCGAGGGGCTCTCACTGGTAATTTGAAAGCCTATCTGTGTCCTACGCTCCACAATCCCTGGGGTGCTTGCATCTGAGTCCTTGCTCTCTTTGGCCTGGACATGCCGGCTATAGAAACCCTAGGCATACCCCAGCTGTGCCAAATAGGGATGCTGTGGTTCCCGGTATTGTGAAGGCCCCACAGTACCTCTGCCTCTGGGTGAGCAAATGGGGAACCCTCAAAGAACCTGGGCAGTGGGGAAGGATGGGTCAGGGAAGAAACCAGCTCTGCTTAGTGTAGGGTTCCACTGGGTATTGCTGCTGGGCTCCAGGCCTACAGGAATAAGCAGAACTTAAGGGGTTAATGTAGTGGAAGGGGTATCTGTGGAAAAGGCAGTTCCAGCCAAGGATCCTATTTTTGAGCAGACAGCTATTTTGGGAGCCCGATGCCCCTCCAGGGCTTGTGGATTTTCCATGAAGTAATGACCAGGGCCTCCTGCTGCCTGGGCCCTCCCTGTTGCTGGCTGCTGTGCTGGTGGAATAAGGCCCCTATTCACTGGCTCCCAAGTTTTGGTGTACTAATTGTGTACACAAGTTTATCTGACTGGGGTGGAAAAGGGAGGGGAAGGAACCCGGCTGCCTGGAAGCTCTTACAATAAGTGTATTCTGTACAAGAAAGAGGGAAGGGGCTGGACAGAACAATAGGCTCACTGTGTAGCCCAGTTCCCTCAGCAAGCAGTGGCTGGGAGCAAAGGAGATTGGTGGCCTACACCATCAGGGGCCTGGGACTAACAGGGTGTGACACAGGGAAGGTGGTACCCCAGGGGCTCTTAAAGCCTGAAGAATCAAAATAAGGGGCCAGAGACCTCCCTTTAACTAAAGAATCTGGATCCTTTGTTTCTCATTCAGGTTTAAGATAGAATGGGTAAAGCCATCACCTCATTAGGCTCTTTCCTGGTATCTGAAAGGAAGTGAAGGAGGAGGGCTGGGGAACCCTCTTCCAGGCCTTGAGGCAGGCTGGGCCTCGGGATGCTGCTGCTACTGCTCTGGGCAGGGTGTGGAGGGGGAGGAGTGATGGAGTATCATGAGTCCATACATACTTGAGCTCCTGGGCAATGGCTGCGATCTGTTCCACACGGTCCTGGTGTGCGGCCAGGTCACTCTCAAAGGCCTCATGCTTGCGGATGAGGGCCTTGATGTCCGAGAGGGTGGCTGTCTCATAGTCCCGGTGCTTCAGCATGGCTTCCTTCCCTGGGGGTAGGGAAAGAGTCACTTAGTAGCACAGCAACTGTGGGGCAGCAGCTGTCTAACCAGAGGGAAAAGGAAGGGGGTATTGTGGACCTACATCCTTCCACTCCAAGGATGATGCAATGAAGGCTAGAAACTTCCAGAACCTCCTTCCTTACCCTCCAGGATCTTTAAGCCCAATTATGTCCTTGGGAGACACTTTGGGGTTGGTGGGCCTGAGACAGATATCCCATCTTAACTTGTGTGCTCAAAACTTAGCACCTTTATTGGTTGAAGACCATAAAAAATTGGACCCTGGTACCATGGCTGGGAAGTCAGACACCAACTTTTTTTTTGTGCCTGCACAAAGCCTGGCTAGTGTTTATTTTCAAGACAGAGTTTTACTTTGTCGCCCTCAGTTGAGTGCCATGGTGTCATAGCTCACAGCAACTTCAAACACTTGGGCTCAAGCAATCCTCTTGCCTCAGCCTCCCGAGTAGCTAGGACTATAGGTGCCTGTCACAATGCCTGGCTATTTTTAGAGATGGAGTCTTACTCTTGCTCAGGCTGGTCTTGAACTCCTGAGCTCAAGCAATACACATGCTTCGGCCTCCCAGAGTGTTAGAATTACAGGAATGAGACACTGTGCCTGGCCTATTTTTTTAATTTTTAGTAGAGACAAGGTCTTACTCTTGCTCAGGTTGGTCTTGAACTCCTGAGCTCAAGCAATTCACCCCTGCTTCAGCCTTTAGAGTGCTAGGATTATAGGCATGAGTTACTGCGCCTGGCCAGACACCAACTCCTGAAGGGCTGTGACCTGGAAAAGCATGTGTGGTCACAGCCCATGCCCTAACAGGCTCAGGGAAGGGGAAGTGCTAGAGCCAGGGTCTAGAAGCCTGACCTCTAAATCTATACCCTGGCTCTGTGGATTTGGGTTCCCCTGGGCAGTGGGCCCGTCACACAACTATGTGCCCCATGCTGTCTTAAAGCTTCCTGTGTGTACAGTGGGGCAGGGCCCATCATTAGGCTCTTTGAAGGAAGGGAGGATACTGTTATTAGGCCTGGAGCCTGGCTAATTACACACCCAGAACAAACGCTCAAGTAAACCCTGCAAGCAAGTTAAAGTCTTGCAGAGAACTGAGGGGAAAATGCCAACTTGGGAAGGTAGCTGGTACCCCAGCTCCACAAGGAACCCTGCTTCAGGTAAGCCACCACTTCCCCTAGTGGGGTAGCTCAGAAGTGCCCTTTACCTCCGAACCAGAGCGTCTGACACCCAGTGCAGTGACAAAGAGTTCTTGGGGGCCCATTCCTTCATCTGTAAAATGGGGTCAACACCAGTACTCATGCTACGTAGGACTATTTTAAACTTTTAGCAAAGTGATCTTTAACAATGGTAGGCACAAAGCCAGTACCATTCTCTCCCAGTGTCATCTGTCTGGCAACTACCAGCCACCTGCTAGGATAGGGCCTGGCAGGCAAGAGATAGGTAGCTGAGGAAACTCTGACTCTACTGGTGCTGCCACCAACCCCAGGGCAGGAGGCTTAACCACAAAGGCAAGTTTGCAATTCCCTTTTCCAAATTGCTTTCTTCCAAGGGTGGAAACCAGAAATAGCAGGTTATGACTCTCTGTCTCAGCAGAGTTTCAGCAAGGGAGCTGGCAAGGGGTGCATTGAGAGGAATCGAAGGAGGGGACTATGGCTACAGCTGGTTGGGATACAGGCCAAGAAGCAGTCAGCAAAGGGACAAGGGGGACTGTTGGCTTTTGGTTATATCCTTAGGAAATCTAAGTCCCTGGGAGAAGGATCCATGTGAACTGCCCCCCACCCCCACAGGCTGTGAAGTATGATGAAAGGGAAAGAAAGATGGTTAAACTGTCCCTCTGAGCCCACCCCCATAGGGAGGCTGTCATGCCTGGATCCCAGGGGTGCACAGGGGGTGGGAGGCCAGCCTGTCCTCTAGTTTCACATAATTGGTGGTTCAGATAACAGAGGCTTTGGGTCTTGAGAATGAGTGAGCAGGCCTGTCTGGGAGCACCAGGCTTATGCCAGAGACAAGGCCAGGTGCCAGGTACCAGGCAGGGGTGGGGGCAGGGATGTGGAGGCTGTTGAACCAGTTGGGCCTTGACCTGAGACTGAGCCAACTTTTAAATGCCTTGGGTGAAGGCCATTCCAGGATTGTTCCCAGGGAAGGAGTTCTGGTGGGTCATCATGCCTACACCTCTCAGCCTCAGGAAACCATATTTCTAGGGCTTTGGGGAACCTGAGGTGAGGGACTGAATTGCTGAGGGCCTGGGCAGAAATGTCTCTGGAGAAAAATCCTTAAGGATGATGCCCAGAGCCTCCATGAGAGGTAAAGACGAAGTACATAGATAACACAGCAAGAAACGCCTTAGTCTGAGCAGGGGACAAAGGTGCTACAACATCTACTTTTGTGCCCGAGGACCCTCTGACAAGAGAAATGCAAAAATCTGCTGGCTTGGGATATCCCAGGCAGGGCCCTCACCCACTTGGGAAACTAGTGAGCACTGGGTCAGGCACAGGAGAAGAGGCTCAGAGACACCTGCTGAATGAATGAACCAAATGCCAGTCCCTCCGCCCTCTCCTCACACGGGTGCTGTTCTGAGAAGCAGGAGGAAGGCAACTACACTCTGGACTACCCTGGCTCTTCCTTACCTCACTTTTTTTTTTTTTTGCAGCTTTTCGGCTGGGGCTGGATTTGAACCTGCCACCTCCAGCATATGGGGCTGGCGCCCTACTCCTTGAGCCACAGGTGCCACCCCCTCACCTCACTTTCTGCCTCTGCAGCCTACACTCTCTTCCTGGCAGAGAAGGGGTGAAGGCACTGCTCTGGATCTGGCAGCTGCTGCGGGAAAGCAGCCGGGCTGAGCTCATGTAAGGAGGGCAGCAGCTGGACCACGGCCAAGGACAGGGGGTGAGGTGGGCCAGTTCATGTGGAGTTGCCTGCTGGGTGAGGAGGGTTCTCTAGGGGTGCCTCTGGGCAAGGATCTCAGTATCTGGCATTGCCTGCTCAAACGGTGGAGAGGAAGGGGGCTGAAAGACCCAAAGGCTCAACGAGGATCTCATGGGGAGCTGTGGGGAGTGTGACTCAGTTGGGCAGAGCGGTGACCGGAGGACAAAGAGAGTTGGGAAGGAGGTGACCAAAACGGGAGGAAGGGAATGCTATGGGTGACTCTTTCAGCTTTCCCAGGCAGTGCCAATTTTTTGGCTTTCAGGCCCCTGGGATCTGGAATCCCAACCATGGTGTGGGACCCAACCGAAGGCCAGGGACGTGCTGGAATTCTACATCCTGAGCCAAAGGGACAGGCAGCTGCAGGGATGCCAGGAAACCAGAGGCATTACTGCCCTCCTAGGAGAAGCATCCTGCAGAGGGAGCCAGGCTCCCTGGAAGGAGGCTCAGGGATAGTGAGGGAGGCTAGGAAGGACTTCCAGGCTGGGGGGCAAGAGCTGGAGAGCACTGTCTGGAGGTTGGGCATCATAGAGGAGGTGGCACCCTGGCTTTGCCTTCAATGAACATGCTGGTAAACACAGACCCACCCTGCATGATCTCTTTAGTGTGATGGCCACAGTCCCAGAGGGTGTCGGAGATGGGGAGGCACCCTGAACCCAGGGTGCCAGAGGTGGGAGAGCTGCCCACACACTTGCCATGGATTGGGAGGGAAACTGACTTCAGGGAAAACATGGCAGAGGGGCACTTCCCCACAGACCTGGAGGAGGCTCGGATGTCTTCCTGGATGACTGACATTTGATGAGCCAGATGACTTATGGGGCCCACCTGTAAGTAATCTCTGGGGCCAAAGCAGATTGAGCAGGAAGGAAGACCTGGCCCCCAAATGTTCCTAGCTGCCTGCAGCTACATGAACTCAAGGCAACATTTTAAACATGTGTGTCCTCAGGCAGCAAGAAAAGGGCTAATAAATAGACCTGATGTGGGAGTGGCTGTGTGTGCATGTCTGAAAGATAGCAGTGGGTCAGGAGAGCTGGGAGGACTATACCGTCAGTCCAGGCCTCATGGATGGAGGCCTTCTGCCGGAACTTCTCTGCCAGGTGGTCCAGTCGCTCCAGCCTGCGGATCTCATTCAGCAGCCACTCCTCGTAGCCTTTCTCGGCCTGCTCCAGGTGCTGCCAGCCATTGTTGATGTCCTGTGGGGGAATGAGAGGGCATGCCTATCACAGGAGAACAGGGACCCTGCAGGAGAATGTCACCTTGAGGGATGCTGATGGAAAGTCAGCAGAAATGAACTAGCAGCTCAGAGTAGTGGCTCACACCTGCAGTCCCAGTTACTTGGGAGGGTGAGGCGGGAAAGATCACTTGAGCCCAGGAGTTTAAGTCCAGCCTGGACAACATAGTGAGACTCTGTCTCTATTAAAGAAAAAACAAAAAAGTACATACACACACAAATGGGCTGGGGTCATGTCTGTCCCTTGCTTTGCTATATGTGTATGCTTATAGACAAGGTCTAGTACATGACAGGTACAATCAATTCTTCTAGATTATTAACTGGATGAATGTGTAACCAGGTGAATGAAGGAATGAATACCATGAAAGGGACTATGTGAAGGAGAAGGTAATTGTCGAGGGCATACTGTCCCTCCTCTGATGAAGGGCCTCAAGCACTTGGTGACCCTGAAGACATAGCAGACTGTATGGTTTCAAGATGAGTATGAAACCTGGGGTATAGAACACAGGAAGCTGAGTGAGAGGGAGAACGTGGTAATGCATAAAGTACTCCCTTTCCTCACCTTTGCACCCCAAAGGCTATTATGTGTTCTAGTTGGGAAACAGCAAGCCTGCAGGAGGTTCTGGAGCTGGCTCTGCCCCCTACCCCCGGGCACTAGCCCACCCAAGCCCAGAGCTCACCGAGACCATCTTGCCCTCAGAGGGCATAAAGGCAGGCCGGTTGCTGAGGCGCAGCTTGGTCTGCAGTGTGTTGAAGTTGATCTCCAGCTGGCACTTCTCCTGGACCTTAGGTGGCTTGTGGACACGCCGGTAGTCACGGAAGTCCTCCAACTTCTGCTGCATCTCCTGGATGGTCTTTTGGGGCACACGGTCCTCTAACCAGGGGATGGTGCGCCGGATCCACTCCAGGAGCTGTGGGCCCAGGAGAAGACATGGTGGACTTTGCAAGGAATCCTCAGAGCGCTGACAAGGCCACCCACAGCTGATGGGCACATGGAATCCATATCTTCAAGAGCCCTATCTGGGGGCTGCCCCTGTTTCCCAGCTTGACTTCTCCATGACACCTGATGGAACCCCACAGCCTAAAATTCTGGGAATATGCGCTCCTGCCCCTGCCCCCGTGCTGTCCTCTGATTAGTTCCTGCCCATGCCTTTGATCTTCCTCTTCCTTTTCCTCAGATATAAGCACGGCAGCCGCAACCCTCTTATCCCTCCTCAGAGGCCCCCTCTCCCTGAGCTCCATACTATCTGAGAGCCTCACGGGGAGAGGCCGACAGGCATGCCTGGCTCACTTGGGATAGCCAGCATGTGCACAGGGCCTAGGATATAAATGAGAGAATAAAAAGTAATGTACTTTTAGGAGCAACTCAGATCATTGATGGGGTTGAGAAAGGGCAAAAACATGCAATACACTGGAAATTCTAAAACAATTCCAGAAAACCAGTGTGAGCTAGAGCAAGACCCCATTTCTAAAAAATAGCCAGGTATTGGCTCAGCACCCGTGGCTCAAGCGGCTAAGGCGCCAACCATATACACCAGAGCTGGCAGGTTCGAATCCAGCCTGGGCCCACCAAACAACAATGACGGCTGCAACTAAAAATTAGCTGGGCGTTGTGGCAGGCGCCTGTAGTCCCAGCTACGTGGGAGGCAGAGGCAGAAGAATCATTTGAGGCCTGGAGTTTGAGGTTGCTGTGAGCTGTGACACCATAGCACTCTACTGAGGGCGACATAGTGAGACTCTGTTTCGAAAGAAAGGGGGGGGAGGGGGCAGCGGGGGCGGGACAATTCCAGAAGAGTAAAATTGGTCATTTTCCAGCATGGACATACTTGAGAAGCAGTTCCCAAATGCCAACTTCTGGCAAAGTGAGAAAACCAAGGACAAAAGTATCTATATTTGTGTGTATCTTGATGGATGGTGCTAAATTGCCCTTTCTTGGCAATGGCCGGTGTTTTTTACCTTGTCTTACTGTTAGAAATGATGGTAACAGATGGTAGTGTTCTCTCTTAAAAATATCCTTAACTTGGCAAAATAAAAAGTTGGCCACCCTAGGTTGGCCATCAAATACTTTTTCAAATTTTCCTGGTCCATGAAATCTCAAAAGTTTGGGAACGCTGGTTCTGGAAGAGCTATCAAATGATTGCTCTTTGGGAGCTTCAGTTGTTTTTATTTTTTAAATAGGGAGATTTTAAAAATAAAGAGAACCCAGAAGAGATGTACTGACCACTTACCATATATACTCAAGTATAAGCCGAGTTTTTTCTGGCACAAAATTTGTGCCGAGTTCGGGTTTTTCCGGCACAAATTTTGTGCCCAAAAAACTCGGCTTATACTCGAGTATATACGGTATATTCCCAGAGGAAATGCTGGGTTCAAGGCTGCCTGGGTTGGAACCCCAGCTGTGTGGTGAGCCTAACCCTTTCTGGGCCTCAGTTTCCTCACTGGGAAAGAAGAGTAGGTGAGCTCCGCCTTAGCAGGGTTATGTGGACTGAGCAGATCCTGATCAGGAAGCACCTGCATAGGGCTTGTTGACATGTCAGCTCACAGACCCCTCTTTTCACTGAGTTACTCTCTCCAGGAATGAGGGATGGGAACAGCGTTTTTAAAAAGCTCCCCAGGTAATTCTAAAGCAACAAGGTGTTTAGGAATCTCCATCCTTAAGCACCTCTACAAACCCAAGCTTAGGACCTTATGAGGCAGTTGGCATGCTGGTGACCTCCTGTCTGCCTCTTAGCCTCGCAAAACCAGACTGAAAGGTCACATACTGGCCAAGTCTGTAGCCTTGTGGCTTTTTCTTTACTTCTAGGAAATACATTAGACCTTCTTTTCCCCTAAAAGTGTCACACCACATTTGGTCAAGGGTAATAAGAGGTGACCACATCTTTCAGTTCTGGTGGGGTCACCCACGCTGGGGGTTGAGTGGCACACTCACGTCGCTGGCCAGCCTCTCATAATCTTCCATCAGGTGTTCATTCTCCTGGTTGACAGCCAGCACCTTGCAGATTCGGTTGGCTGCAGTCTCAGCCTGGGGTAGAAGAAGTGCATATAGTCAGGGCTACACCGGGACTGATGACCCTCCCTCTTGACAAGCATGTCCCTTGAAAGCAGCTGGCCCATGGCCCACACAGTACTGTCAGAGGAGGGAAGAAGAGGAAGCACACCAGCAAAATGGTGCCCAAAGCAGCCGTGTCCTGACAGGTCTTATTGGCCTCCTCATAGCTTACTGCAAAATGGCCCCAGCCCAGAGAACTGAGCCCTCAGCTCTCTTGACCCAGATCCTAGAGGACCTGAGGAGGGTTAGGGGCCCTACTCCTTCTGCTAGCAAGCTCTCTACTGCCCCACTCAGAGGAGGCTGGGTGAAGCCATCTGTGCTAGGCCTTAGACCCTGAAGGCATCTCCCTTTGGGTGGAAGATAGACTGAGATAGGCCAAGAACTGGAGAGCTAAGGGGTAGCAGAGTGGGCCCTGGTTCCCCCCGGAGGAGCCTGGTGGTCCTCAGTGTAGGAGACCAAGTGTGGCCCCTTCCTTCTCTTGTCTTGGAGATGGGTATTAACCGGAGCTGATGTGGGCAGGAGGGAGCCAGGGCCTTAGACAGCAGGGTATGGTGGGGATAGTCCCTGGCCTAGAACTAGAGAAGAATGCCCTTCCTTGTCCTGCTGTAGGGAGTGAAAGAAATAGAGAAGGAGGGAAGGGGGCCACGTGGGGAGAGAAGAGAGACCAGGTACCTTTCAGGAAGCACAGAAAGGGTCCAAGGTTGAAACAGCAACAGAACAGGAACAGAAATAGTGAGGAGGGTCTACAGAGTGATGGGGAAGGAAAATGGAGAGGCTTGGGAGAGGGCTCCAGAGCCTGCTCTCCCATCCACACAGCAAACCTGGAGGCAGGCAGGGAGTGGGGGGCAGCTGAGGCTTCTGTGAGCACACACATGCACACACACGTACACACCCTGCCTCGGACTGCATGCCACACACCCAGGGATCCAGGGAGTGTTCCTTAGAGAGGAGGTTCAAGATGTTCCTCAGCTGAATGAGTGTATAAGGCATAGCCAGGGCTGTAGCTTCGGGGGGAGTCACAGAAGTTAGTCCCTGACCTCTACCTTAGCAGAGACAATTGGCACCCAGAGCTCAGATCCACTCTGCTACCAGGGGCATGGCTGGTCAGAGATGTTTTGTTTCACTGCTAAATTCTCAGCTTCTAGTTCAGGGATTAGTGTGTCTGAAGTGTTCAGGGTTGATGGATGAATGAGTGAATAAAAGAACGAGGACGGAATGCTTTAGTGACTAGAAATAAATGGCCAGGACAGAATGGGAATACTCAGGGCTAGGCCTGGGGCATGCCCTGCATTTATAAAGGAAACCCCAGAAAGCATGGTTTCAAGTGACTGAAATGGGTGTCTGGGGAAATAACAGCAGCAAGAAGAAAGCATCACAGGTTGTCCTGAGAAGTAAACACAGGCCTGGGGGAAGCTGTACCCATAGCTGGAAAAACCTGAATCCAAGACTTTCCCTCATGAATAGGGCAGCTCCCCGCAGCCTGGCCTTCATTTCCTCCCTCACAAGAGGGACTGGTGACAAACCTTCTAACCTACCCACCTTAAAAACCTCCAAAGCTCTGACCTTGGCTTTTCTTCCCAAACCACTCCTACAAATCCTTCAGGTCCCTTCTTCCTTTCACACCCTCTGCTGGAGTTCAGCTCTTAGGGGGCATTTCCAGCAGAAGAGAAAACAATCAGGTGAGGACAATCAGTGTGATGGGGTGGGGCTGGCTTGGGGCCCACAGGCCAAACATGCCAGTAGTTGGGGTTTGTGGTGAGGAAGCTTCCATCACTGTCCATCCTCATCCTGTCCTCCTGCTGGGGTGAGGGTCAGGGGTCCTCCCTCTACCTTCTCTGCCCTCCAGCAGAACACCCCAAAGACAAGCTCTAACACACGCTGGGAAGGAGGTGAAAAGGAGATTAAACATGTCATCCGGGCTGAGAGGAACCACCCTCCCTCAGGAGTACTGGTATGTTCCCCACTTCATAGATGGGGAAACTGAAGTTAAGTGGCAGTGCTTATTCAAGGTCATAGTGCTGAGGGGGTGGAGCCATGGGTGGTCTGCAGAAGGTGCAGCTCCTGTCCCTACACATTAGGAACAGCTCTCTGCCTCTCTAAACTTCAATTCCTCCTGTTTGAAATGGGGTTAACTGAGCCTAGCCCTCGCTGGGGCACACACAGGGACTCTTAGAGCCCATGTGCGTCAAGTCCTTGGAGAGCACCCAGCATGAAGTGCTCAATAAAGAAATGATTCCTCCTTTAGCTCTCTTCACACTTGCCAACTGCTAATACAAAACCAGGGCATCGGGAGTACTGTTCGAGACACGGCAGAGACTATGAGGTGAACAGGGGGGACAGAGATGCTCAGGTCTCCCCATAGTAGCTGGGGGCCCAAAAGGAACCGGGAGGGTAACATGAGGTCAGCTAATCTCAGGGAGAGCTGCTGCTGGGAACCTAAACCTTTGACCTCTTTCTTTGCTATTTGAAACTATGCTTTTTCACATAGGTCAATTACTATACAGTTCTCTTCCTTCACCTTCCCTTTCCTCTTCCCTTCCCTTTTTCCTTCCTTCCTTCCTTCCTTAAGCAGCACATTTATTTATATTTCTTTCTTCATTATTAATTGGTAGTAGGCAACCTATGTCTAAATAAACTTTGTATTCTAAATACTTAAATTAATACTTGCCACAGAGTAGGTATTTCATAAATGTCCAACAAAGTAATGAATACAGAGACCAAAGAGAAAATTCATGCCATGTGTTCTACTAGCACATAACAAAAGACAATTTTAGAAGATCGGTATCCTTCATTATTGCAGATATCTAAAATTGAGTTCTGCCTGGCTTCTGGAGCAACAGGGGCCAGGAGAGCCAGGTCAGAAGTGAAGTTCCAAGAGCTTCTTAGATTGAGCTTTCCTGGCAGTCTGGGAGGGGAAGGAGCTGTAGAGGAGCAGAAGAGCCCAATGCCCCTTGATGAAAGGCCATAGCAGGCAGGCAGCCCTGATGTGGATCATAGACGGGAGACAGGACAGCCAAAAGGTCACATCTCAGTTCTGCTATCTACCATGAAGCTGGGCTTTTGGATCCCTTGTCTGAGGGTCTGGGATGCCCCCACCCACTTCTGGGAGGGCTGCATTCAGAGAATGCTGTGGTGCCTCAGCATAGGTCCCACACCAGCCAGATGGCAGGAGGTGCTGGAAACCCCCCAGTTACAGGAAACCTGCCCTAGGTGGCTTTTCTGAGTCAGAACCCAGTAGGGTTGGTCCTCACGCCTCGGTGGCCCATGGCCTGGCCAGTGCTCCACCCACAGATGGACAGTGGCGTCCTAAGGGTGATGGTGAAGGCAAGTTTGCAGCCATAGCAGCGAGGATGTGCCTGTCCCAGCTCACCTTCTGAGCCCCCGAGAAAGCGTGGTAGAAGCAGGACACGTAAGTCATGATGGCCTTCTCATCTGGCCTCAGAGTGCCCACAATATCTGCACAGAGAAAGAGAGAAAGAGAGAGAGAGGCAGGAGAGAGTGAAAGATGCAGGGTGGGGTGGGGCGGCTGGGGCCGGCCCGAGGCTCATGCGGGAGAAATAGCGCTTGCTCTGAACTGGAAGCCAGACCCCGGCTCAGGCCTGCATGGACATGTCTTATGAAGTTTTATAGCGAGGAAACAGAATCCAAATGAAGTTTGTTACTGTTTTAACCAGGCCTGAGTTCATGACAGACTAGCCATGGGCTCTATAAAGCAGGCTTTGTTTGTAACTGTAGGGGTCAAATGCTAACTGATTTGTCTGAAAACTTAAGCAGAACTGTGTGTCAGGTATGACCACTGTGCAAGATCCCTAAGGGTCTTCCGTGGCCCTCAGAGGAAAACACATGAACTCCTTCTCAGACCACAGTGATTTTGCAAGGCGTGTCTGGTCACCGCTTTTCATTTTTCTTTGCTTACTCACTTCTCGCCAGTCAATCCTTAAGCCAAGCTTATTCCTGCCCCAGGGCCTTTGCCTTGCCTTTATCTTCTGCCTGGAATGCCTTTGTCCCAGATCCTGCTCAGTGCTCCAAGTACTTGGTCCTGTCACCCCTCCCTGGGGACAGCTCCAGTTGACATCAGCCTTTGCTATCTCTGTCCCCGAATCCTAGCCCTTGTTCTCTACTCTGCTTCTCACGTGAAATGACTATCTGCTGACATGCCTGTTGCCTGTCTCACCCACTAGCATGCAAGATCCCTGAGAACAGGGACCTTGGTAGTCACAAGGACTCTACTGTAGTCTCACCCACTAGCATGCAAGATCCCTGGAACAGAGCCTGGCACAGACTAGGCGTTCAATAGACACTGTGAGCAAAGCCTGATCAGGCAGTGGTGCCAAAGAGTTGGGGGGTGGCTTCCAGTCGGAGAGAGGCCACTGCTGTCTGCAAGAGAAATGAAGTGAGCATGGGAGGCGAGAGGCAGCAGCGGCATTGGGCAGTGGCGGCTAGGAGGGCCTGCCTGGCCCTGCCCGGTACCTTCTGCGCTCCTGAAAAGGCATGGTAGAAGCTGGACACATAGGTCATTATGGCCTTCTCGTCGGGCCGGGCCGTGTTCACGATGTCTGCAAGTGAACAATAAGGGTTAAACTGCCAAGTGGGTCAGGGTGGGGGTGCCGCTCACTAGGATCCACAGGCTCCCAAGGTCATAGCCGTTGGGAAGTGGGACCCTCAGAGCCGATTCAGTGACACTTAGTGACCTGAGTGGGTTCAGCCACACCCTCAGCCCCCTTCCCCCATGGCCTTGGGAAAAGCCAAGGCTGTGGGAACTAAATTAAAATGGGGCCACTTCCTCTCTATGAGAATGGCCTCAAGGGGCTGCTGGACGGTCAACTACAAGGGCCACCAGAGGCCAGAGACATGGGCCCTGGCTGGGGTGAGGCATGGCTGGGAAATGGAGCAAAGGCGGAAAAGGAAAAAACAAAACTCTCCACTTTGGCAGGCTCCAGACCTCATGTTGCTGCAGGCAGTGAGGGGAGAGGCCAAGGTTGCTTGCAGGAAGCCTGGAGCCAGCCTTCCTTGGCCACACTGTACCTCCCCTGGGTCCTGGAGAGATGAAGACCCAAGAGAGCCGACCCTTCAAGCTCCCCTTTTCCCACCCTTCTCCATGCCTGAATATGTCTGGCTGGCTCAGACTGCTCTCACTCGTTTCCCAGGGTGACATGACTGTCCCTGGTTAACCCAGATCATTCAGTCCTTCTTGCTGGCTCTATCAGCTCCCCAAGGTTACCCTAGAACTCCAATGTACCCATAGACCTTTGCCCAAAGCCAGGCGTGGAGAGATGAGGCCCTAGGAAATGTGTTGTTGACTGAACAAAAAAAGCACTTACCCTCTGCATCCAACATCTTGGGGATGTCGAGGTATTTCTCGGCCACTTCGAAGGCATTGTTCAGATTGGTTACTGGGTCATCCTGGGGGGATACAGATGGGGAAGTAGGAAGAACTCCATTAGGGGCAGGATACAGGAACAGGAGGGAGTCAGGGCTGGCCCGGAGGGGTAGAGCTGGAAGGGGTAGGGCTTCATCTCTCCAGACAGTGCTCAGCCATGTGTGCTATGTAGGGAGGAGGGGGGCACGCCATACCATGGATAAATTCAATTCCTACCCAAACGAGTACCTCTTGAAATCTTTGTGGGGTAAATTGTAGGCCTTTTCTCCAGAAAAATGTAGGTGTGCTCTTTTCATACAATTTCGTCTATTCACAGACCCCAGGGTAAGCCCTTTCCCTGAAACCTAGTTCCAGACCTGAGAGGGCTAGGGGCAGGAAAGGGGAACAAATCCAGAGCTCTCTGGTTCCAACCTCCCTAAGGCATCTCCATGCTACCCCAGCTCCCTCAGGGCTCCCTGATGCTTATAGGACTAAAGCCCTTGATCCTCCTTCGCCACTCAATGTGGAATGAATGGGCTAAGTGCGGGCTGGCCCCCATCCCATCATACCCTCCTCTGGCTATAAACTGCCTCTTCCTCCAGGGCCCTCCCCCGCTCCTGCCAGCTCAGAGTACACCAGCTTCTCCCCACAGCATGTATCCCCGTGTCCCCTCACCCAGTTTGGCCCAAGTCCACACCCATGCCTTGTGCGGTAGTTTGCTTTAGACACAATTCCCTTGCCTTCCTTGTGAGGCTGGGAATTCCGACTAGGTCTTATATGCTTTGTACGTGCACAGGCAAATTGGAAAAGGATCCTGCACAGGAAATGTTGGCCAGTGGTGTTAGTTTGGAATTCCTTACCTTCCTTCCCTTTGGGAAGAAGAGGAATGCTTCCAGGATCCAGGTTAAGAAAGATTAGAAGGTATGGCTGGCCATGCCCTAAAATAACCCTGGGTTGGTTGCAATACCCATGGAGAGAGGCAAGAGTTGGCTGCTGAGCCAGGGGTCTGACAAAACTGGCAGGAGGTCCTCACAGCCTGCCCATCTGAGCACAGGATCCAGCTTTGGTGGCTGGTGATATACAGCCTTGGGGATCGTGACCCAAAGTTAGGGCATCAGACTCAGGTATCTGTGGGCCATGGAGGGAAACTCAAGACACATACCTTTCTCAGCTTGTCATACTCAATCAGCTCTGGTCTGTGCCGGTGGATCAGGGCATTGAAGGCAAGACCGTCCTTCCAGCTGGAAGGAAAGGCAAAGGTTATGAGGAGTGCACTCTCACTGCCATGGGAGTGCCAAATGGGTCACGCACACACAGCAATGATTAATTGCCATTTACTGAGGTTTAGCATGTGCCAGTACTGCAGGGAGACAGTATGGCAGAATGGCTGTGAACATGACATCTGGAGTCAGACAGTCTGGGGTCAAATCCTTACTTTTCTACTTATTGACAACATGACCCTGGGCAAGTCATACTTTCTCAGTTCCCACGTCTGTAAAATGTGGATATAACAGCACCTACCTAGGGTTGCTGTGAGGATTAAATAAGTGCTTCGCACATGACATACTTTGTAATTGCCAGCTAACCTGCTAAGTGCGGTACATGGGAGGCCCGCTGAATCAAACAGGCTCACTGCAGCAGAGAAGCTCACTGTGCGAGGCTGTTACCTATGTTGCCTGATCTCTGCACTTTGGCTGTCCTGACCCAGAGGAGGGCCAGTCTACAGGCTAGATGCCAGGATATGGCTCAGCATGAGTGTCTCCAGAGGAAAATGACCCTCTGCAAGGTCATGAGCTGGTCACAAGCTGGATTGGTCACATTCTCCTCCCTGAGATCCTCTAAAGGCTGCTTTCTTCTGAGGTCAAGCTTAATGTCACCTCCTCAGAAAGGCCATCATGGTTACTTTCTATCACCTCATCCTACTTTATTGTCTTTGTACAGCACTTCTTACTGGCTGACACTAGGATTATTTTGATCTTTGTTAACTGCTGGTCTCCCCTACTATAGTAGAAATTTCCCCAGGACAAGCATTTTATTTGGTACTGCCATACATATCCCCACTTGTGGCATGTAGCAGGGACTCCACAGATATTTACTGGACTTAGTGAATAAATGAATAAAAAGTAGAAGGGAGCAGTTGGTTTCCTAAGAAAAGGAAAGCAACACACAGAGAGCAACCAAGGGAAGGATCTCATGCTATTAATGGCAGTGCACAATGACAAAAGCTCTCAACATCTAGGAGGGGCTCTGGACAGCCTGAGGACACAGCAGGACCTCTGTGCATTCCATGAGGCCTTGCTCTTCATTTCTAAGCATATCCCCCATCCCAGAGGCTCAGTAGAGCGGACTCAGAGGGCTGAACCAGATATGACCTCAGGGCCACCCCCAGAGCCTGTGCTCTTAGACACCAGGCACCTTGTAGCCTGCCACACTCTGGACCTCATGTACAATGGTAGACACATCTCATCGCCCTCTCTCACCCCAAGGGAGATAAGTTCACAGCAGGCTGAGTCTTGTTCATCTTAGTAGCCACAGAGCACATTTTCCCCCAACACAAAATTCAAGGACCTAAGTACCGATTCCTCAGGAGACGTCAAAATAAAGAAAAAACTTCACTGTTGCTTCTAAGGGTTACCTTGCTTGGGAGGAAGATTCTCTAAAGCCCATGGGACTGTCAGGCCTTACTGCCTACAGCCCAGGATGGCTGAATTAACTGCCTCTTCCCCTCAGGGAGGAGCCAGGTGACCTCTAACATGCTTACAGGGCCAGGGGCAAGGGGGAAAACTCACTGAGGGCTGGTATCTCACAAACCATGATACAGGAAAAGAAGGGAGGGCTCAGTGCCCATAGCTCAGTGGTTAAGACGCAGGCCACATGCATTGGGGCTGGTGGATTTGAACCCAGCCCAGGCCTGCTAAACAACGACAAAACAAAAACAAAAACAAAAAAACAGCTGGGTGCTGTGGTAGGCACCTGTAGTCCCAGCTACTTGGGGGAGGCTGAGGCAAGAGAATTGTTTAAGCCCAAGAGTTTGAGGTTGCTGTGAGCTGTGACGCCATGGCACTCTACCGAGGGCGACACAATGAGACTCTGCCTCAGAAAAAAAAAAGAAGAAAAGAAACAAAGGGAGGTAGGAGGACAGCATCTTGGGTCCTGAGAGGAAGTGCAGGGGTGAGAGGAAGTGCAAGGGTGAGAAGGGCTGGGCGTACTCTGGTCAGGTGCTTACCTGATGTGGAAGTTCTGCACGTTGACATTTTTGTATGGGGCAGTCTTTCTCTGGCACCAAAGAAGGAGCCCTTCCTTGGCAGAGGTCTCTGCAAAGCACACAAGAATAGTGAGCACTAGCTCAGAAAAAAACCTTAGGATTTAGCCTAAGTTGTATGAAACTTTTAGCCTCAGACCTGGGAAATAAACAAAACCCAAGAGGACAGAACCTCAGTTATAACAACAGTCACTCCCACTCTGGATAAGGAAAGACCCCTGCCAGCCCAGCATAATCCTCACAGCCCAGAGGAGACTTAACCATGGCTGCCTGAGGAAGTCGTAGTGTCAGGACCAGATATGCTGTCTGCCTGACAACTGGTCCTGTACCTTAAACCACCAGAACACACTGCCACAGATAAGCCTTGAAACTGGCTTTGGCCTCTACTGAGCAAGGTGAAAAATCAGTCATGGAGGGTGGCGACTGTAGCTCCGTGGGTAGGGCGCAGGCCACATACACTGAAGCTGGCAGGTTTGAGCCTGGCCCGGGCAAGCTAAAACAACAATGACAACTTCAACAATGACAACAACAACAACAAAAATAGCTGGGTTTTGTGGCAGGAGCCTGTAGTCCCAGCTACTTGGGAAGCTGAGGCAGAGAATAGCTTAAGCCCAAGAGTTGGAGGTTGCTGTGAGCTGTGACGCCATGGCACTCTACCCAGGACAACTTGAAACTCTGTCTCAAAAAAAAAAAAAGTCAGCCATGGAGAGGCCTAAAAGGTCCTTCTAATCCCCATGGACAGTTTGGCTGTCTTCATAGACTAGGAGTCGTGTGAGCCCAGGGAATGTGTCTGACCTGGCACACAGGATCCACTCTGCATGTTGGCGCAGGTGGCTCTGCTCATCCAGGGGTACACAGAGGTGCTTGGAGAAGGTAAGTAAGTCTGTTCCTGGATGGCCTGGGCTGATCCCAGCTCCACAGAGGATGGGGATGTCAAGAGAAAAGAGAACCAGGCCCAGGCCTAACTCTGTGATCAGGGTGTTCTGTGACTCAGGTTCCCCAACTGTAAAATTGGGCCAATCATCCTTGCCTGCTTCATCTGCTAAGACGAAGCTGAGAGAGCACAGGCACTCTGGGAGGGCAGCTGGAGGGTGGCCTCCCTTCACCTGCCACCCACTAAGCACCCCTGCAAAGGGCCAGGCCCTGTGAGTGAAACAGAGAATAGGCCTGAAGCACAAAGACAACATTTCAGGAATTTTAATCTAACTAACTCAGATGACTTGCATGGACAAGGGTGGGAAATAATGGTGGTTTTCTGTCCACCTCTTACCTTCCACAGAGATGTCCTGGATGGCAAACCTGAGGATGATGGTCCAGATCATTCCCAGGGTCATCTTTGCATTGCCATCCACAATCTCTGTATGCAGGGAAGAGAGCAGAAGGGGAGAGGGTTGTTAAAGCCAGACTGAGACTCCTCGGCTTGCCCTAAAAGCAGCGTTCAGTCCCTTCTAGTGCTCAGCTCTGAATGATTTTCTGACTGGACCACATAGGCCTGTCCTCCTTCATCTCCTGGGGAAGAAAATGTGCCAAAACACTCTCTGGGAAATGCTGCTCCCAAGCTTGCTGCTGCTGAGTGCCTGTAGGCTTCTGTGTGTTTTGCCCTCCACTATGATGTCCTCCTCCCCAGGCGGCTCGTTCTCTTGAAGTAGCTAAGGCATTTGGCCTCTGTTCACATCTCCCTCACTACACCCACTCTTCTGAAGGTGATGCCCCTCTAGGGCACCTTTATGCATGTGCCCAAAATAGTGGGTGAGCACCCTGGCCCCTGTCCTCAGTGCAGAGACAGTAGTCCCCACGCACCTGGTCAGGTCAGTGAGTGCACATACTGCACTGTTGTTTGTTGATTGTGCCACCTTTGTCCAACCCACTAGTGTCTCTTCCCAGAGTTTGATGTGGCTGTCTCCTCCATACCCCTCTAATCCATCTCTACATAGCAGCCAAGGAGGTCATCTTTAAAAGGTACTTCAGATTTGTGTCACTTCCTTGCTCAAACCTTCTGTCTACCAACAAAGTGTGTCCTATCCCCTTTCCTCAAGGGGCTGATCCTTCTCATAAGCCTCTCCTTGTTTTCACCTCTCAAAAATGGCTTCCCAAACTGGCTGTCTAAAGAAGCTCCCCTGCTCTCTGGCACCCTGTGTTGGCCTCACCCACGCCCCCATTTTTGATCACGTTATTTGTTGGTTTGTTTACTTATTTGCTGTCCTCATCACTAAATCCCCAGTGCCTGGGATAGGATGCTGAGGAGCATACACTACTGCTGTTGGGTCAGAAAGGGGAGAGCAGGGGACACCGGCCAGACTGCTGGGCTGCATACCTTCTTAACTAACCCAAAAGCAAACATTTGCTCAAACTTCTAGGAGAAAGACAGACTTGGAGCACATGTGCTTCAACTTCACCAACTTAGAGAAAAACCATCCCAGCAAGGCCTCCATGTAACTACTGCTGGGCAAGAGAAGTCAGAGCTTCATCCCACGGTCCATCAGCCAGGCATGCCCGGGGCCATCTTTCAAATGCCTTCTGTTCCCCACAGCACAATGCACAGATGTAGCAGGCCTGGCAGATCAGGGTGAAGATGAAGGGCTCCCTGCTGCAGCCACTTCAGGGAAGGAGCCAGACAAAGGGGTGAGTTCCAAAGCTAACTGCAGAGCTGGACAAAGCTGTGAAGGACATTTCAAGGAGACTCTGCTTACTGACCCTCTGAAGAGAAAACCCCAGGGTGGGCTTGCCTTGGAAGCATGTAGAGTGGTCATCCAGAGGAGGGGCCTGCCTTCCCCAGGGACATACCTAGAGGAAGGGGGGCCCATCAGCACAGTGGAGAACCCCCCACAGCACAGTCATTGGCCTGTGGCTGTGGTGGGCAGCTTGTGAACTTCAGGTTTTAGGATGAAAAATATGCTTAGTCTGCTGCCCAGAGGCAAGAAACCCAGTGTCTATTCTGGTCCTGCCCTAGGGCTCAGGGCCCCATATAAGAAACTGAGTAGAGCCTCCTCCCTTTTCCAGGGTGGGAGTGTGGGAGTGTGAAAGCAGTTCTCCCCTCAGGAAATCTGTGGAACACACCTCCTGATGGTCAGGGAGATGGGCACAATCTGGAGGGGAGGCCGCAGCTCCCACCCCTAGCCTCCCACCCCATGGAGGGCTTATAGAGAGTTCCTGTGAAGAGAGGAAGACAATGTCTCTCATGACACATCCTCCAGCTGCTTCTCTGACCTGAGGCTATGCCTCCGGCTCCTATCCACTCCACAACCCCTGCAAGGAAGCTATGTTCCTGAGACTGCTAGATCATGTGGAGGGACAGGAGACAGCAGGAGAAAGAATTCTCAGGTGCTCTGAACCCCAAGGAATGTCTCCATTAGGCTGCTCTCCAGCTGTGTACCAAGGCCCAGTGTTCACAGGGATTGGGAGTGAACCAATTTGGGCATGAACAGAGAACATTTTTGGATGAAGTTTTTCTCCAAATGAAAACTGATGACCGCCACGGGTCTCTCCTCTAACCTCTTCTGTATTTACAGACTAGCGTTTGAGCAAAATAAATGCAGCTGTGAGAAGCAGAAGGCTGGAGCAGAGCCCAGAGGAAAGATCCATGGAAGGACAGAAAATCTCAGGGCCTGATTGAATTTTTGGGTTTTGATTTTTTTTTAAAAAAGAAAACAAATACCATCAACCTCAACTGTGGTATGCAAGGCTTGGCACCTCTCCTCAAAGAGGTCCTGGGCTGTGGCACAGTCTTGGAACTTAGCGAACATATTCTGGCCTGAAGTCTTGGCCAAACTCTTAAGAGTCCTGTCATCAATGGCAATTAGTTTTCTCCGTTTTTCTAAAAGCTAGGACAACATGGATGTCAGGGTGTAGAAACTGTGCTCTGACTAATGAGCAGAACTGTGAGCCTCGGCTGCTGGGCTCACTTGCCTCATTTCCAAAAGTGCCTGGGAGCTCAACTCTAGAGTTCTTGCTGAAAACCTGCTGCTCCAGTTGGGGGGGCCTGCAGGTGGTGGACTGTGGTTCTGGGTATCTGTACAGAAGGATTCTAGGATGATCAGAGGATAAGCTCTCTGAACTCTTGTACCCAAAGTTTGGAATTGACCTTTGGACTTGTCATTCCCTGCCCTAGTCCCTGACACAGTGCCTCTAGTCCCTCCTCCACCACAGAGATAAGGCAAGGCATAACAACAAAGGTGTTCCTGGTACCGAGAAAGGCCATGTCATGTACCTGTGGCTAATGGGCCCAGCATGAGGAAGATGAGTAAGGGCAAGCCCAAGCCATTCTTCCCCCCATGGAAGCATCCTGCCCCTGAAGGTTGGCATTACACCTCCCAGATTTGGAATGCACCTCCTGGGCTTTTTCTGTGGAGTAGGGGGGAAGCTTGTGAGCCCAACATCATATCAAAGACAGTCATTATGATCACTGCTTAATATGCACCGCCCCAAATACTCTGCCTCCAACAAAACTTCTGTTCAGAATGCAGATGTCATGCCTCAGAGCCTGAAGGTCAGAAACTGAGCTAGACCCTGGCTGCCTATCTCCAACTCACCTTCTGCCCCGATGGAGACCAGCTTGACACCTTTGCTGGCGATAAAGTCCAGTGCTTTGTTCACATTGTTGATTTTGTGCACTCTCATCTTCCCCCGTTCTGGCTTAGGTAACCGCTCTCCTGAGAGATGCACAAAAAGAAAAAGGGGGTGGGGAGGGAGAACAAGGGAAGGGAAAATGGTGGGGGGAGAAAAAGAGAGCTTTATAGTTTCCTCTGCTCTCCAAAACCAGGGCCTCTGCTCCCAGCTGGCCCACCAAGCAGCTCCAGCTCTAGCCTCTGCCCCAACCTGTTGCACAGTAGTGATGGGAAGCTGGGTGGGCAGCATCTCTTGGGACTGTGTGAAAGGGCACCTGTTCCAGCACCTGGAAGGCCTCACCTGAAATGACCTCCAGGAGGAGCATGAGCTTGAGCCCATCTCGGAAGTCCTCATCAATGTTCTCGATCTGTGTGCCCGCCTTCCGCAGGTGGGAGTTGCACCAAGCGGTGAAAGTCTGCAGAGGCAGAGCAAAATCACAGAGAGTCACCTTGGCTGCTAGGGTTCTCTAGCACAAATGCTGGAGCACAGTCTTTACCTCAGGAGAACAGTGGCCACCATGGGCACTTGCTTGGGGCCAGGCCCTAGATCCACACTTCACAGACAGTTTCAGATCTTTGCAGTGATCCAGGCACAACGATATGAGGAAACTGAGGCTCAGGGTGGTTAACAACCCACAACATGATTATCAGGATGCTAAAAGGCAAGGCTTGGATTTGAACTCAAGTCTGCCAACCCTGGAAACAAGTGCTCTTTCCACAATACCAAGCTGACTAGAGGGAGCCTAATATGTGATTTAGGCAAAGGTGCCTCAGCCAGTCATCTGCTTAGTCATGCAAACGTTGACTGTGTACTAGGCCTGGTGGTGTGGAAACAACAGGCAGGGTACCTGCCCTCACAGAACTTAAAACCCAATGCACCTTAGTGGGAGTGCTGACTTGGGCATAAGTCTTAAGTTTTTGTTTTGTTTTGTTGGAAGCAATTTGGTGGGAGGCAAGCATCACCCCCAGGGCCAGGGAGCTGTATCTGAGGATCAACTGAAAGATGGAGAGGCTGGGACGTAAAAGCTGGAAGGTCCTGAATAAGAAATCTAAGTCCCAAATCAGAATAAGCTAATAATGATGTCAGAATACCCAAGTACAGGGCGCTCAGTATCCTGGTGGTAAGTGGCCATTCAGCCTCTTGCTAGCTGGGACATGTCTATATCATTAGACATCAGGCCCACAGGAGCATCTCAGATCAGTTAACACCAGCACAGTTAGACACCTGGGGAAACCAGCCCATTTATACCCTGCCACAACATAGTCTAGGAAAAACCCCCAAGTCTCTGCTACTTATAGAAGCCTCTAGGCCACACATCCCTCCCTGCCCCCTCAATCTGCAGGGGCCAGTGTAGAAATGGGCAGACTGCCAGGGATACGGAAGAGCACATTCCATGCCTACAGTGCAGGCAGAGGCCATGTGGGGCACAAGGGGCTTCTACAGAACCTCTGGCCAAGCACCATGTGTTTTGACAACTAACATCGGTACTGCTCATTCACACAGAGATTTGACACATGGCCCCCTCCCAGACAAACAAGCTGCCTAATTAACACGCTGTACCACAGTGCTGACTCTACACGAAGCTTCCTTCCAAACTCGAACAAGGACGACTATAGACAGCTAAACCACTCCTACCCTGTCTCTCATCAACATGGGAAGTTCCTCGGCCCAGGAGATGGAGACTCCATCTGGTGGCAGGATACTTCCCCCCAACCATGGATACCTTTGTCCTGCTTATGACTGGTCATGAAGCCAGCAAAACTCAGCCCAAGCTTAGCACTTCTAGGATGCCCACACCACTAACTCCCCCCTGACGAGAATAGCGCCTCCTCTGTTCAGATCACTGCAGCACCTTGCTCTCTGGGGTCTTCTGCCCCCTACCCCAACTGTGAGCTCCTTGAGGGGAGAGGCCACAAAGAAGGTTCTCATTAAGGGCTATGCTGATTTGCCTTCCCAACCTCATCTCCCACGCTTCCCCTATACAACTAAAAATTCAGACAACTCAGGGCTAGACTACTGGTTATACCACTCACGTGGACAAGCTACCCAATCTTCCTAACTTCCATTTCATCTTCTACAACATGGCGATGAAGATACCACCTGGGTCCCATGATCATACCAATGTACACAGCTATGATTTAATAAAAAAAAAAAAAAAAGATACCACCTGGGTCGTGGCCAGTGTGGGGACCTGAGGGAGGGCAGGGCAATGCTCAGAAGTAGCAGTGCTCTGGACAGGCCTATGCCTCCCAGGGTCTCCTCCCTCCCTGTCCTGGTCTCAGAAATCCTGCTCACCTCTTCCACAGAGTGCTTTCTCTGTCTCCTGCCCATCCTCACCACCACACAGCCCTTGGCATCTCTCTGGTGGTGGCATCTTCCAGTCATTTTTTGGTCTTACTAGATGTTATATGCACATGAGCTCTCTCTTCTACCACACATAAGCTCCAAGGCAGCGGGTAGGGAAAGTACATCTCACGTGCCTTTATAATTCCCAGAGCAGAGCCAGCCTCGATGGCAAGCAGCAGCCCTGTAGAGCAGAGGACAGTAGTCTCAGATGTCCCAGCTAGCGCCCTGAAGGATGCTATTGGGCAGCAAAGTGACCAAGTCATATCCCACAGCCTGAGAAAGCAAGAGGGCTGTTCTTAGAGGGCCAGTCCCCTTGGTGCCCTTGCTGAGGCCCCATCTAGGCACCTGGTCTGCAGGGAAGGCCAGGCATGTGTGTGAATAGCACCCTCACTGCCTTAGCCTGCCCAAGTTACTCCTGTACACTCAGAGAGGGCACAACCTGGGTCTCAATGCCACACTCTTGCTCTGTGTTTCCAACCAAGAGACTTTACATACTTAAGCCTTTTCCTTCCCTGTAAGGTGAATTTATCAGAATCTACCTCCTGCAACTGCATGAAGGATTAAATAGGGAAAAATGAATTTAACCATCTGACAGAGTCCTTGGCATAAAGTGTCAGATGAACCACATACAGGCATGCGCGCGCACACACACACACACACACACATACACACACACACACACACTCACTCATGTACTGGCTGCTTCGCACCCAATCCCCAGGAGGGATGAGATCCGTCCGTGCTTCCTCTGCAAAGGCCCTTAGCTTACCCCAGAGGATTGGAGTAAAAACAGAATTGCAGGAGACTGTCTGCAGATGGTCCCCTCCTTACCCTAGAAAGGCTCTGAACAAACCTTGCCCCTTGGGTTCCGGCCACCTGTCCTCAAAGGGATTGCTGCTCTGTCCACTCTCAATATATGCACCCCACCTTTGCTCATCTTGTTTGGGCAGTGAACAAGGCTTTGGCTTGGGGGTCACAAACACCTCGATTCAAATATTGCCTCGGCCACTGAGGCAATCTGCTATAATCTTAGGCAAGCAATGAGCCTTGGTTTCCTCGGTGATGATTGAGAACCATAATCTCTCCTCTTAAAATGAAGATTAAACAAAATAATGCAAGTAAACCACTCAGTATGGTGCCTGCCAGGTTAAAGTAATCAGTGGTATACACATGTCAAAGAAGGTCTAGTTTAAATAAACGGGAATTCTGCCATGTGCTGTCTTTCTGACTGGAAGCAGCAGAGTCCCAGGGAGCACACAGAGCAGGTCCTCAGGGAGACCACCCACTAGCCTGGCCTACATGGTGAGGAAGAATTTCCTCCTAAATCTGAACTTGACACAGGCTCAGGAATCTCAGTGATGGCCTCCCACTCACTCTTAGTCTATGCCTTGCTTCACCTTATTTTCTTGTCCTGGAAGATGAGGGTCATCTACTGACACCAGAGGCTCAGGAAGCCACCCTCGGGGAACAAGCGAACCATGGATTGCTGCTTCTCCATGCAGCGAGACTGGTGAGCAGGAATTGGAGTTCAAACAGGACATTAAAAATTCATCATTTTTTTCTACCTGGTTATAAAAACAACACTCTGCTTATATACTTCCTCTCCCTACCGGGTTTAGAGTAAGATGTGTGGGGTGCACTGTGTGGAGAGGTGTTTTCTATAAATGGAGGCCTCTTGTGCCCACCACACCCCCTCCACTATGCAAAAGTCTCTGTGTGAGCTACAGACCCCAATTGCCATAGATCCCATCTGTTCCACAAGGGCCTAGGCCACCAGTACACATTCATTTCTTCAATAGGCATTTGCTGAGTATCAACAAAGAGCCAGGTCCTGTGCTAAATACATAACAATGAGCAAAAGCAGATACTAGCTGTACTCCCATGGAGTGTCCAGTCTGATGTCATTAATCAAGCAATTATTCAGCTACAGAAAAGTGTAATAATGATAACTTCCATAGAGTCAACTGTACTAGGCACTATTCTAGGCACTCTGTCATGTACTAACTTCTCTTGTGAGGTAAGTGCCATTACATTTCATAGATGAGGAAACTGAGGGCCTGAGAGGTAAAGAACTTGCCTCCATCAGTGATACACCCAGAAAGTTACAGAGCTAGATTTAAAGCCAGGTATTCCAGCTCTGGAGGCCATGAGTTTAGGCACTATACTGCACTTGTCCCCTTCCCAATAACAGGAGCTGCAGAGTATGTTCAGCCTGGAGGGGAGAGTACCAACCACGTGGCAGGGCAAACACAGGAAAGCATCCCTGGAGATGCAATTCTTGAACTCCAAGCTGAAGGATGAGGAGGAATTAATAAGACAAAAATAAGGGAGACTTTTCAGACAATAAGAACAGCATGTGCAAAGGCCCTCCAGCAGAAGGGACAGAGCTCATTTGAAAAAAGAGGAAGAGAGTAAGGCTTGTGGGCCTCCTCAGATGGCCTTTAAAAGGTCCCGCTGCCTCCTGCTGTGTGTGTTTGGGAGGGAAGGGGCAATGTGTAATGGCCAGGGAAAAAGGAAGGTAAAGAGCCTCTAAGAGAAACTTCCTCTTGGCAGGAGGAGGAAGGCAGAGAAGCCATGCCATGTTGGGAATGTGACCCATAAATGCAAACTCAAGGTTCTCATTTCATTTGAGAGGAACCTATGAGAGGAAGGAAAAGCAAAAAGCATGGCGCTCCTGGGTTTCACTGTCAAGATCACTTTCCAGGGCAGCACCAACACTGACCAGCTGAAATGTGGAGTGGCCATGCCCCCAGTACCTCACCTAAGAGGTAGGTACTCAATGCCTTCACTTGGCTGGCAAATACTGATGTGGAGGCCCCCTTTTGTACTGGATGACAGAAGAAGCAAAACAGACAATCTGCGGGACTACATTAAAGTTAATTTATACAGAACTGCTACTTGCTAGTTAACTATTTACATTATTAGCAACTCTTTAAAACAGTGGTTCTCAACCTTCCTAATGCTGTGGCCCTTTAATACAGTTCCTGTGGGTTGCAACCCACAGTACACCGTACTGGAAGATGAGCGTTCAGAACCGCTGCTTTAAAACCTCCAACCCCATGATCACATGAGATATCATCATCTTTCTTTTTTTTTTGAGACAGAACCTCAAGCTGTCACCCTAGGTAGAGTGCCGTGGCATCACAGCAACCTCCAACTCCTGGGCTCAAGCGATTCTCCTGCCTCCGTCTCCCAAGTAGATGGGACTACAGGCACCCACCACAACGCCCGGCTATTTTTTTGGTTGCAGCCGTCATTGTTGTTTGGCGGGTGCTGGGCTGGATTCAAAACCGCCAGCTCAGGTGTATGTGGCTGGTGCCTTAGCCTCTCAAGCCACAAGCACCGAGCTCATCATCTCTTTTTGATGGGTGAGGAAACTGAGGCGGGGAGAAGTTAAGTAACTTGCTTGATATCACACAGCTAACATATACAAATGTGGAATAGGTGCTCATTCCTCAAGGTACCGGCACCACGAGGGAGAGACAGTAGAACAAAGTCAAGAAGGCCCCAGCTGCACTTAAGTCCCTCGGCTGGAGGTGAGATTGGAAAGCCAGGCAGGCAAAGCAGCAGCAAGAGCGGCCTTGTTTCTCCGGCCCGTGTGAAGGGAGCTCGCACCCAGCCCTTGACCTATCTAGAGAGGAAGGAAGGATGTGCACACATCTGCCTTTGAGAACACATCTGCCTGTGAAAAAACCTCGGAGAAGAGCCTTCAGAACTTGCCCCTGCATATTGTTAAAAAAAGTCTTCTCTGGTTGCTAAAATAGCACATGGTGTGAAGGGAGGGGGGATGAGGGAAAGAAGACGACGAACCTATTGGTTCATTTGGGGTCCACTGTTACCACTCCACATGCTGAGGCCCATAGGGAAAGAGACAGGGCAGCCTCAAGGAGTGCCCAAGAGTTGTTTCTGCTTTGTCACTGGACTGGAGGGGGAAGGGACCTAGCATCACTGGCCATAAGTCCTTCCTGACCCCTCCCAGTCACCAGGATGTGGGATGGCTGGGTGAATGAATGATGGATATTGTTCAGGAGGTGACCTAAGCAAGCAGGAATGTGGCAGCAGTGGGCTTTAATGAGCCATTCATCAATGACTCCCTCCCTCAAGCCAAGTAAAATGTTCTGCTCTAGGGCAGTCACTGAATAACTAACAAATATTCAGAAAACACAGGGCAACCAAGTGGTGTTCCAGTGGACAGTGAGGGCACAAGAAGGGATCCTGGTGGGATGCAGCTGACTCAGCTGGAAAAACTTGCCTTCCCCGTTCTGATTTGTTACAAAACTCACTCTTGGTGCTGAAGGGGGTAGTGCAGAGGGAAATGTCTGCTGGAAGGTGGAACCCCACTAAGCCCTGGATAAAAGGAGTCTCTTGTAAAGTCAGTCAGGGCCTAGAAACAGGCTCAACAGAGTCCCTAGGGTAGGACCTGACCAGGGCTGGAGATGTTACTATTCCTGTCTCCATTGACTATGTTTGACCAAGACTAGGAAAAACTGATGGCTGTCTCATGCTATATCCCCTGCCTTCAGCTGTGTACACCATCCACCCACCTAACAGGATAGAACAGGTCAAGGGGCTGACCCAAAAGGACCAGGAGGAATCTGTTTTCCCCAGGCTCAGGGCTGACTGCAATTGGCCACAAAGCCATCTCAGGGTACCCAGAGGCCAGACAGGGCTCCCTAGAGTCCTGGGAGTTTTCAAACCTGTCTCTGAAATACCGTGTTGGGTTTGCCGCTCCGCCGGGGCCTCAGCTGCTTTGAGGGGGAGGGCGCCGTCCCACCTCCTGAACTCCCACCTTGCCTGCTGTGGCCTCTGATGCTGCCCATGGTTCCTGCTTCCACAGGTCTTCGGAAAGGGTGTCCAGGGCTTGGACACAGGGGAGGGACAACTATTTATTCCTAGCGTAGGCATTCACCTTTCTTATCACCCATCTGCCAGGCTACTGGCAGGCCACAGGCAAGGTCTGGCCCCAATGGGGCATCTTCTCAGTTCCTGAAAGCAGAGACTGCTCCCAGGCCTCTGGGCTTTGTCTTGTCAACTATAAAGGAGCTTTAAGGGCCCAACAGCTAAGCAGTCTGGAATGTGGGTTACCAGCAGCCCACTACGCTACTCTGTGGGCTGCAGCAATCACCCTGGCAAGAAAGTCTGTGAAGCCTCTGAACCACTTGTAAGATTGTACATGTGAGCACTTTTTTTAAAGATCCATTGCCTAGACGGATCCTAAAGAAGAAAAATACCAGGGACCAAGCAGAGAAAACAAAATGAGCTGGTCATGACGACATAGCCACAAATTAGACAGATGCACCAGCATGGACATAGGCACCCTGCCAGCGTGGGTCATCAGGACTAGTGCTACTGTAGAGCAAGGACACCAGAGGCTTGCCTGTCCAGCAGCCAACCCCAGCCAGGGGCAGAGCAGGCATGCTGTGTGCGCCTGTCCCATGACAACATAACCTAATTTGAAAGCAATTACAGTGAAATATGGAATGCGTCTTATGTCCTGGCTTAAAGTTGCCTTATTCGGAGTTTTCTCAGCCTACATGAAAAAGCTCGTAGTTCACAGTTGGAGAGGTATAAATACCACAGAGTAGCGTAGTGAGCATTCCAAAGAACCTGTGTGTCCATCCCAAAACCAGCTCTCAGGGTGGCGTCTGCGGCTCAGTGGGTAGGGGGCTGGCCCCATATACCGATGGTGGTGGGTTCAAACCCGACTCCGGCCAAACTGCAACAAAAAAATAGCCAGGCGTTGTGGTGGGCGCCTGTAGTCCCAGATACTCTGGAGGCTGAGGCAAGAGAATCGCCTAAGCCCAGGAGTTGGAGGTTGCTGTGAGCTATGACCCCACTGCACTCTACCCAGGGCAACATAGTGACACTCTTTCTCAAAAACAAAAAAACTCCAGCTCTCTTTACCCCCACACAGCTAACGTTCTGTAGCCTTGGCAAATACTCTATGAGGCACCAGAAAGTGTGCATGTCCCTGCTCCAACAGACCAATTTTGGAGCGCAGTCCGCTTCTCATGAGACACTCTGGTCTAAGACTCTTGCAGCTCTTTACAGGGCTGGTACGTCTCATTTGCTCAGGACTTCCCTCAAATGTCACCATCCTAGGAGACCTTCCCTGACCTTGCCATCTCCACCTGGCTATAGCATTGCTGTTGTTTTATTTACTGCGCTTATTACCATCGGAAATTACATCTCTTATTCATAATCAGTTTCCTTCCCAAGTGTAATATAAGCTCCATGCAAGAAGGGCCCTGATTACTGCTGGACTCCACTGCCTGGAATGGTGCTTTGCACATAGCAGGTGCTCAATAAATCCAAGGATGAGTGGAATAGGCTTGGGGCTTCTCATGTCCAGCTGTTAAGGACTTCATGGTTTCTAATCCCATTTTATACTAGTGAGGGTTCCTACTTCATGATAAAACTGCTTGCTTTCCGAAGTTCACAAAAATAATCCTGGGGATACAGACAATCCAGGGAAGAAAATGGTCTGAGCTTGCCACTCCAACAGAAGAGCCCTCGGCAGCCTCTTCACTTAGGCATCCGAGGCCCCTAGACTTACAGAGACCCTGGCAATGGATAGAAAGACAGGGTAGGCTAGAAAGGCAGGTTGAGGAGCTGACAAAGCACCTAGACATCAATCTTCCTTGAGAGGACAGGACAGCACGGCTCAGTGCTCCAGAGCAAGGCTCTCAAGTCTGAACAGGGGTTCAAATCCCAGTGTGTGGCCCAGAAAATGAACTTTACCTCTCTAAGTTTCAGTTCCCTCCTTTGCAGAATGAGGCTAAATAATCAATAGGATAATATTAAAAACAAACAAACAAACAAAAAAACCCACTCCATACACAGGTTGGCAGAAAGTAAGTGGTCAACTGATGTTCCATTCATTACATTATTCCTATTCTGGAAGTGCCACTCCTTGGTAGAAGTACTACAGCTGGTGAAGTCACAACCCTTTAGAACTCCCCAAGTTGATGGCTGCACTCTTATGGCTGAGAGAAAGTAGCTGTCCTCAAACCTTCCCCCACTAAAGTAGCCATCCAACTACCAAATAATTAAAGAAATATAATCATCAGATTTGGTTCTTCTTGCTTCCAGAGATCCTTCAAATCCAGTGGTTCTCAATCCTAGCTGTGCATTAAATTAAAATTAGCTGGATGCTTCTCTTTTTTTTCTTTATGAAATAATGAAGATATATTAAGTAAGTCATTAAGCTTTGAGGCAATTTGTTACTCAGCAATAGATGTATGATTTAGGAGCAGAGCTGCTGCATCACAGTTATGTGTGTATCTTTCAAAAGTATGCAATGTGAAGAATCAATATTTTTATTGATTTAATTCACGTACCATAAAAATTCACCCTTTTACATTCGTAAAATTCAGTTAATTTTATTATTTTACTTTACTTTTTTGAGACAGAGACTCACTCTGTTGGTCTGGATAGAGTGCCATGGCATCATCATCATAGCTCACAGCAACTTCAAACTCCTGGGCTCAACCAATCCTCTTGCCTTAGTCTCCCAAGTAGCAAGAGCTACAGGCTTTTGACATGACACCTAGTTAGTTTTTTGTTTGTTTTCTATTTTTAGCAAAGACAGGGTCTTGCTCTTGCTTAGGCTGGTCTTGAACTTCTGAGCTCAAGCAATCCACCCACCTTGACCTCCCAGAATGCTAGGATTACAGGTATGAGACACCATGCCTAGCCTCAGTCCAGTTTTAGTATATTCTAGTTAAAGTTGTGTACACCACTATCTAATTTCAGAACATCTCCGTCACCCCAAAACTGTTGGCAGTCACTCCCCATTTCTTCTTCCCTCCCAGCCACTGTGGCAACCACTAACCTACTGTCTCTATAGATTTGCTTATTCTGGATATTTCACACAAATGGAATCCTATGGTACATCTTTTGAGTCTGGTTTCTTTCACTTAGCGTATTTTCAAGGTTAGTCCATGTTGTAGCACATATTAATACTTCATTCCTGCATGTCTGAATGATATTCCATTGTATGGCTATAACACATTTTATTTATCCAGTTGATAGACATTTGGGTTGTTTCTACCTTTTGGCTATTATGAATAGTGTTATAAATATTCTTTTTTTTTTTATTTCAACTTGCTTGTACATTTTTCTTTGTTTGAAGTACTTTTTTGTTGTTCATTTTCTTCTTCCTCTGGTGATGCTCGATGCTCGGCTGTTTTTGATGTTAGTAGAGACAGGTTCTTACTCTGGCTCAATGCTGGTCGTTCTGGTCTCGAACCTCTGAGCTCAGGCAATCCACCTGCCTCGGCCTCCCACAGCGCTGGGACTACAGGCGTGAGCCACCACGCCTGGCCTGAATATCCTTATATAAGCTTTGTGTGGCTGTATTTTCAATTGCCTTGGGTATATACATCCAGGAGCGGAATTTCTATGTCATATAGTAACTCTATGTTTAAAAATTTAAGGAACTGGGCGGCACCTGTGCCTCAGTAAGCAGGGCGCCGACCCCATATACCGAGGGTGGCGGGTTCGAACCTAGTCCCGGCCAAACTGCAACAAAAACATAGCTGGGCGTTATGGCAGGCGCCTGTACTTCCAGCTACTCGGGAGGCTGAGACAAGATAATCACTTAAGCCCAATTGGTGGTGGTTGGTGTGAGCTGTTATGCCACAGCACTATACCGAGGGCGAAAAATTGAAACTCTGTTAAAAAAAAAAAAAAAAAAAAAAAAAATTTTAAGGAACCTACTCAACTCTAATATAAAGCCAGTAGACAATCCTATACATACCCACATAAGACAAAAACTCAAATTAATTCAAGGTGGGGGGCAGAAGAACGAGAGAGCGTGGAGAGGGGAGGATGGAGATGCTCCCATTTAAGAGGCACACCTCTTGGAGGCAGGACACGATTATAAAAGGGTCTTTACCTAATAAATGAAAACCTTATTCTTTGTACCTTTAATTAACCTGAAACAATTAAAAATTTGTTTTGATTTTTTTTCAACTAGGCTACAAAAACCCCATTTTCTACCCGCACAGCAATATAAGGGTTCAGATTTATCCCATCTTTGTCAATCCTTATTAAGGTATTTGACTTTTTGATTCTAGCTCTCAAGTGGGTAATGAAGTGGTATCTCTTCATGGTTTTGATTTGCCCTAATGACTAATTAGGAGCATCTTTTCATGTGCTTATTAGACATATTGACCATTTGTATATCTTCTTTGAAGAAATGTCTATTCAAATCCTTTGCCCATTTTTAACTGGCTTTTTATTGCTGAATTGTACAAGTTCTTTATATATTCTGAACACTAGATCCTTACCAAATATATAACTTATAATATGTCTTTTCACTTTAATAGTGTCCATCGAAGACAAAAAGTGTTTAGTTTTAAAGTCTAATTTTTTTTTGGAGACAGAGTCTCACTATGTCAGCCTCGGTAGAGTGCGGTGGCATCACAGCTCACAGCAACCTCAAATGGGCATAAGTGATTCTCTTGCCTCAGCCTCCCAAGTAGCTGGGACTATAGGCACCTGCCACAAGGCCCAGCTATTTTTTTGTTGCAGTTGTCATTGTTGTTTAGCTGGCCCGAGCTGGGTTTGAACTCGCCAGCTCTGGTGTATGTGGCTAGTGCCATAACCACTGTGCTATGGGCACAGAGCCTAAAGTCTAATTTACCTATTTCTCTTTGGTTGCTTATGTTTCTACTATCACATCTAAAAAACCATCACCTAATCCAAAGCCATGAAGATTAATGCCTGTGTTTTAAGAGTTTAACAGTTTTAGCATGTACATTTAGGTTTTTGACCCATTTGGAGTTAATTTTTTATATAGTGTGAGGAAGGATCCAACTTTATTCTTTGCTGGTGGATATTCAGTAGTTCTTGCAGTACTATGTATTTGTTGAAAAGACTATTCTTTCCCCCATTGAAGTGTCATGTACCTTTGTTGCAAATCAATTGACAATAAATATATGGGACCTGGAAGCTTAAAAAAAAAAAAGTTCAAACCTCCCGACAGGCCAAATGGAGATGACTCCTGGACAAAGTTCACCAAGTAAGTCTAAAATGAGGTCAGGGTTGAGAAACACCACTCTAATCTAACCATTTCATTCCATAAATGAGGAATCTTGAGGCCCAGGTAGAACCAGAGAGGCCTTGTCACTGGATTTGTTAGAATAGACTGGACCCTTGGAGCTAAAAGAAACCCCAGAGGAACAGGAAATAGTTGGCCCAGGGTTGGAAGGGGCTCCAGTCTGAGCCTGTCTCTTTTCTCAGACTTTTCCAGAGCTATCCCACACACAGAAAACCAACCAACCAACTCACCCACCCACTCACCCAAAGCTACTCAGATTACGTTCCAAAAAACTGGGTCCTCATTAAGGGAGAAGAACCTGCCTTCCCCACAAAGTGCTTGCACAGGAAGATATGGGTCTGAAGGCAGGGTGGCCAACAGAGCAGAGGGAGGAGGCAGTGCTCACTCCAAGCAGAGCTTTCTCACCAGGAAGAGGAGATGGGCGAGGCCTACCTTGAAATAGCTACCTTTGACAGAGGAAACTTCCACTCCCAAAAAGCATTTTAAAATTAGGGCAGCAGCAGAGGCTGGGGCCTTGCTCTCTGCCTCCTCTGGCCTCAGCAGGCATTTTGCTGTGAAATGATCGGGCACACAGGGCCTTTCACCTGAAGAACAGTTGAGTTTGAGCTACAAAAACCCCATTTACTTTTCAGTGCTTACGGCTAAGCTCAGGTTTCAGAGTGGGGGTGGGGAATTAAAGATCATCTGGTTTAAACTTTGATCTTTCAAAAAGATAGCCAAGTGAGCCAATTCTGGCCTTGAGACTGTGTGGCTTGGAATCCCAAAAGAAGCCTAAGAGGTCCAGTCTTTAGAATTAATGGTTTAGTTTGGACAAATCTACTAGGGGTTTATTCATCCATACAAGAGGCACTGGCATTTGAGAAGAGATCAGATGGGACTGACAGGACTGTTGTTTAGGCAAATGCTAGCCCTACACACCTCTGCCTTGGGCTACAGATACCCACATCTACACTGGAGCTCCCCAACAGATCTTTCCAGGTGCAGAGTGCCACAGGAAAGGGGGATCCGGAAGCAGGGCAAACACTCCCTTTTCTCCCTCCATTCATCTCTTTAGCAGGCAACTTGGTTTTTGCTGATGTTCACATGATTCACAAACTGGGCCTTGCTGGTAGAAGGGTGAATATGCCAGGCCCCAGGAGTGATCTTTAACAATGGTAAGGGTTTTGCCTTTGACAACTCCTTAGTGATCTTTTCCCATGTTTTGAGGAATTCTGAATTAACAGTCAGAGCCTTCTCCTACTACAGCAAAAGCAGAGAGAAGGGTCTAGGGTTGAGTGACAATACAGGGTTAGTATGGAAATCTATGGTTCTGATCCACTTGGGGAACATGGGAGCCTGAGTACGTACAAGTGTCAAAAACATGTTGGCTGGGCACGGTGGCTTGCGCCTGTAATTCTAGTACTCTGGGAGGCCAAGGCAGGCAGATCGCTTGAGATCATGAGTTCGAGACCAGCCTAAGCAAGAGTGAGACCTCCATCTCCACTAAAAATGAAAAACTGAGGCAACAGGATCACTTGAGCCCAAGAGTTTGAGGTTGCTGTGAACTATGACACTACAGCACTCTACTGAGGGCCAAGATGTAAGACCCTGTCTCAAAAAAAAAAAAAAAAAAATCCCTTTCATTAGCAAGATGAGATTGGAACACTGAGAGAATTCGGGGCATTTATTTATTTACATAATCAATTCCCCTCACCTGGAAGTAGAATAGCACTGGCACCCAGGCCACAGAGGTGCTTAGTGCTCATCAATCTGCTTGCAATTTTCAAGGCTCAGCAAGGATCCCCCTTCAGGACTGGTACCCAGCAGGGGCTCAGAGAGTACTGGATGAGGGGGTGAATGAAGCCTAAGTCCATCTAAGAGGTGCTTCAGACCAGAAATTCCGCACTTGGAATTTGGAGTTTGCCAGCAGGCTAGTGATGCATCAAGAGTCTAGATTGGAGAGTCTTGGAGAATTGATTGGAGAATTGGCTCAGTGCCTGTAGCTCAGCAGCTAGGGTGCCAGCCACATACACAGGAGCTGGCAAGTTCGAATCCAGCCCAGGCCTGTCAAACAACAATGACAACTACAACAAAAAAATAGCCAGGCATTGTGGCAGGTGCCTGTAATCCCAGCTACTTGGGAGACAGGCAAGCCCAAGAGTTTGAGGTTGTTGTGAGCTATGACGCCACAGCACTCTACCGAGGGCAACACAGGGAGACTCTGTCTCAAAAAAAAAAAAAAAAAAAAAAAAAAAAAACAGAGCAACACCCGTGC
>CAUYPK010140807.1:0-42616 GCA_963574355.1 Loris lydekkerianus | reverse complement strand
CATGTAAACATGAAAGAGGTAAATTCTCCATCTTTCTTTAAAGCTGCATAATATTCCATGGTGTACATATACCACAATTTATTAATCCATTCGTGGATTGATGGGCACTTGGGCTTCTTCCATGACTTAGCAATTATGAATAGGGCTGCGATAAACATTCTGGTACTAATATGGGCTTTCACATGAAAGCTATAACCCAGTTACAACCTAAGAATAGGGGGAAGGGGGAAAGGGAGGGGAGGGAGGGGAGAGGTAGGTAGAGGAAGGGGGATTGGTGGGATTATACCTGCGGTGCATCTTACAAGGGTATATGTGAAACTTAGTAAATGTGGAATGTAAATGTCTTGGCACAGTAACTAAGAAAATGCCAGGAAGGCTATGTCAACCATTGTGATGAAAATGTGTCAAACGGTCTATGAAGCTAGTGTATGATGCCCCATGATCATATCAATTTACACAGCTATGATTTAATAAAAAAAAAAAAAGAAAGAAAATGGGAGTACTTTTAAAGGCACCAAATTCAACAGAAAGCCAGAAAAAAAAAAAAAAAAAATCTGATAGTCTTCTATGAGATTGGCCCTTTGTGGATGAGTGGAGTAGCACAGGTGGCTGGATTAAAGATGTGCCAAATCCACCACTACCACCTTGCTTATCTTGGCTATAAACTAACGCCAGTCTGTGTGATGCTGGGTTGGATATTCTCAGCACTGGAGTAGCTTCTTTGTTATCCTTCTTGCTATAACAGAAATGAAAAGAAAAATGATTGGTTTATAATTAATCATCAACCTCTTATTATGAAGAGATTTGTGAACTTATCTTATGGTATAAATACATATATATCTTAGGTATAAATACACCTTAGTATGTTTTATAGTATTCTCTGGTCATCAACTACCAGTGTCCTGTATGAATAAAATACAAAACAAGAATAGGTTTAAGCCTTCTAATACCCCTTCATAGAAGATCATATTCACCTCCAAGGTTTAAAACACACACACACACACACACACACACATACACACACACACACACACACACACACTTACACACACACACAAATTCCTGTCCAAATCTCTGTTGTTAGCTCTGAAATTGCTCATCAGCCCAAAATTTATACATACAATAGTCCCAGGCAATAGTCTTTTCTTTACCATACTCAGGCTAAATAATTCAGGAAACAGCCTTTACTCCTGTATTTTTCTAACCTCCATTTTCTCTAGCTTATCATCAAATTCTATTGGCTTTTCTTCTAAAATATGTCTTAAATCTACCTGCTTACTTATCTATACCTCTACTTTTACAAACCTCATCCAAACCATAGATTTTACTTATACCATTGCTAAGTCTTCTCATGTATCTCCTGTTCCCACCACTGACCTTCTACAATACATTTTTCACATCATAGCCAGAATGAATTTTCAAGTAAAAAAGATCCTTTCACTGCTATTTAAAAAATCTTCTAGTGGCTGACCCTTATGCCAAGAACAAAATCCACTCTAAACCATGTCTGACAATTAAGACTTTTATTTCTCTATACCTTCATTATTTCAATTCCTTGAATATATGTTTCATTTTCAACTCCGGGCCTGTGCAATTGGCCTTCTCTCTGCTTGTGACAGTTAGACCTTTGCAAGGATAACACCTGCCTGTAGGCACTCAGGCAACCGACTTCTATTTAGGTAGTTCTTTTCTGGGCAATGAATTTAAATAGCCCCTAGTCATTCTTCATCCCATTTCTACTCTTCAAAGCACGTATTACTTACTGACTTTAAAAAATTCCTTATCACTTTCCTTATTTCAATTTCTGTTCCAAAATGAGAATATAATCTGCATGAGAGCAAGAGCCAGTTTGCTTCATTCACTGTTACATCTCCAGAACTAGAAAAGTGCCTTGCATGATGTAGACATACAATTATTAAATGAAATATAACATAACATGATTTATTATTAAGCCTCCCTCAGATCACTCTTTATCTTTCTTTTCTTCATAATATTTTTAATTTATAGTATTCATCAATTTTGCTGCAATTATCATATTCACTTATTGTTTTCCTTTTTATTTATTTTTTTAACATGCAGCTCTCAACTGAAAAGTAAAGACCATGACATCAAGGGCTTTTTCTTTCTTGTTCACTATTGCATATTCACTACTTATACCTAGATGAGTGCTTGGCACAAAGTAAAAGCTCATTAGATGTCTAATGGCTAAATGAATATATTTTGATGAAAAAGTTGTGAAAAGAAAAAATGTATATTTTGATTCACTCTTTTGAATAATTAGGCTACTGTATTTGAGGCCCTAGTAAAGGAGTAGGTATCTGGACAGTATAAAAGGAATGGCAGTTAAAATCGATGATGAACATGATCATAGCAGGCACTATAACTGCTTTGTGCATATTAACTCAATGTCTCAATAATCCTATGAGGGAGGTATTGCTATCAGCTCCATTTTAAATATATGAAAATGAAAGCAAAATTAGATGGAATAAAATGCCAAAGATATGTTTTCTGTTATTATTACTACTACTAATCTCTCTCCCTGAACCAGTAGACCACAATTTAAAGCCAGACCACCTTGAGAGCTCACTTTCTTAATTGATATACCACACTGCTTTTAACATGGAACATGGACCAGGTATGTTTTCAATAGAAGTTTACTGAGAAATGCATGGATCCATTATTTTGGGTTGCCTAGGCATAGCCTACCTTCCGATCCTTGAAGGAGAGAGAAAGTTGATCTTTACCATCTCTAGGTCCACTTCAGACTATAGGGCTCCATGGAAAATGTTTTTCTTAATCTCATTACTTTCTCCCTAAATCCTCAGGATGTACTTTATTCAGGCCATTAATGAAAAATAATTTAAGAAGCTGTTAGTAAAAGTGTTTGATAAAAATCATATTTTGGCCTATTCTGAGAAAATTTTAATTATTCCATATCACTTATGTTAATCAAACAAAAACTATCTCTTTCCTCTAGCACACATACGTCAGCTTCATTCCTGGATGACATCAGAAGGAGTTATTCCTTGAGGTGAGCAATCTTTGTATCATTAGCATAAAGTAATCCTTAGTATAATATACTTTAATTGCCTTTATTATTTTATATCTGAATTATCATACACTAAAGGATATTTAGAATATCTCATTATAGTGGTTTATTGAAAACTAAGCTTACATATAACTTCTGGGAATCACTCTGAGGTCTAACAGTAATGTAAATCATTCTAATCTCATAGCAGAGGACAAAGGTGCAATAGGATATTAAAAAAGAAACAAAATATAAACTTTTTAAATTAATTCCTATTAAGGCCTAGGGCTTTATTCTCCCTCTCAACCTGTTTGGGTTATGACAAAACTTAAATAGTCAATCCACTCATCAGCCACATGGTAAACTGCATTTAAAATTAAGAATAAATTAATATTTTTGTATTTCCAAAATTAAAATAATTATGCTTTCATATTAAAGTATCCCAGAAACTAGTTAAAGTAAGGACATATAAGCTTCATCATTGTTAATCCTTAGGTGTTAGGTAGACTCTCGATCTCAATGCTGCATATATTAGTAGAAGATTGATTTTTTAATTCAAGGCTAGAATCGACCTCTTTATAGATTATACCTTAGCACAATGCACATTAAAAATGAGGTGTTTCACGTATGGTGAAGATGGTCAAAAGATAATGTAGCTACGCTACCTAGGTGGGAAGGATACTTTTTTTGTTTGTTTTTGTTTTTCTGGATTAAGATGAGGGTATAAATGATTAGGTCACATTGTTTGCATTTGTTAGGTAAAGTTCAAGTTGTAGCTGAACCCTTCACCCAGAGAGTGTGCTGTATACCCTTACCTTTTGCCCATTAGGTGAGAATTTAGCAATTCACCTATGTCCTCCCCACTCCCCTCCCCATCTTCATGCCTCACCCTCCTTGAATCTAATTGTGTTTTTCTCTCATGTTGGGGTGTAGTTGTTTATCTATTGGTTTCATATTAGTACTGCATACATTGGATATTTGCTTTTTAATTCTTGTGATACTTTAATAATAGGAATGTTCTTAAGTCCACCCTGGTAAACCCAAAAGATGTAAGTCTCCATCTTTTTATGGCTGAATAGTATTCCGTGGTATACATATATATATACCACAGTTTATTAATCCATTCGTAAGTTTATGGGCACTAGGGTTGATTCCATGTCTTGTTGGTTGTGAACTGAGCTGTGATGAGCATTCTAGTGGAAATTTCCTTCTGGTAAAATCATATTTTTTTTTCTTATGGGTAGATATCTAATAAGGACATTGTGGGATATAATGTGAGGTCTATTTTTACGTCTTTGGAGATTCTGCATACTTCTTTCTTATTCCTAATCATCAGAGAAATTTAAATCAAAACTACCCTGACATATCACTTAACCCCAGTGAGAAAAGCCCACATCACAAAGTTCTAAAGCTATACATGCTAGTGGGGATGAGGACAGAAGGGAACACATTACACTGCTGGTGAGATTGCAAATTAATACAGCCTCAGTGGAAGGAAAGTTTTTAACTACATTCCAATATTAATAGTAGTTGCATGTCACAATATTTTGTGTTTATTTATGCAGACACATAAAGTACAAACAATAAACTTATTCAAAGAATAAAATCCATGTAAATAGATAAGCAGGTTTCAGCAGATGGGAAACACAGAACAGGGGGCTTATTTTGGAACATAGTTCCTGATTATGTGACCATTGGTTTCAGAAACCTGTTCCTGGGCTGTGTTACCACCACAGTGGATAAAATAGCCCATGAAAGAAGTAATATTTTTGCCAAAGTTTGATCCACTACCACAGGAAAGAAGTTGTGGTCTAAAATGCCACAGACTTAATGTCAGATAAGCTAACCATGAAATCTAATTTCAGAAAGTAATTTTTTTTAGATAGCCGAGCCCTGTAAAAGAGTCTATGAATACCTTATGACTGTTATACTAAGCTTTCATTTGACTGCTTTCTCAAGTGGTTTTGCTAAGTGTACTGAGGCTCTCTTTTGAGCACTTAGAAGTCATAAATCATTAGCAAGTCAAAATCAATTAAGCACACATGCTCCTGAAATTTGATGTTTTCAATATATACTTATCTATACCAAAAAGAATTTAAATTCATATTGATTCACATTAATGAATTAAATAATATAGCTTGACCCTGTATCTATTGTACCCATCTGTCCCAGATAGAAAAGGTTTGAACAGGAGCTTCTTTGAAGAAGACAGGCACATGACCTATAAACACATGAAAAAATGTTCATCATCTTTAATCATCAGAGAAATGCAAATAGAAACTACTTTAATATATCACCTAACTCCAATAAGATTAGCCCACACAACAAAATCCCAAAACTTCAGATGCTGGCGTGGATGTGGAGAGAAGGGAACACTTCTACACTGCTGGGAATGCAAGCTAATACGTCCCTTTTAGAAAGAAGTTAGCAGAATACTCAAGGAACTAAAAGTAGGCCTGTCATTCGGTCCTAAAATTCCTCTACTAGGCACATACCAACATGATCAAAAATCATTTTACAACAAAGACATTTGCACCAGAATATTCATTGCAGCCAAATTCATAATTGCCAAGTCACGGTCACCTATATTCTCTTATGAATGATACAACAAAACTATAGTCCAGAAATAAAGAGGGAAGGGGGAGGGAGAATGGGTATTTGGTGGGACCTCTAGATATCTATTGTGCATAATGCAATAGTACATTTTAAAACTATTAAGAGTAGAGTGTAAATGTCTTACCACAACAAGTGAGTGAGGTGTTGGTTATGTTAACAAGTTTGATGAAAGCTTCCCACATTGTATATCAAATTAGCACTTTGTACCCCATATATTCATTAATGTACATAGTTATGATTTAATGAAAATATTAAAAGAAAAAATATCATTAAGTCAAAAATACACTTAATATAGCTGACCTATTGAACACTGCAGCTTAGCCCAGCCTACTGCAAATGTGCTCAGAACGCATATAATAGCCTGTAGTTGGACAAAATCACCTACCATAAAGCCTAGTCTATAATAATAATAAATAAAAGTGATAAAAATAAATGATCAAAATTCAAAGTAAAAAAAATATTTGAATATAAGCAGTTTCACTATACATTGTCACATTTCTAATAAACGTAAGTAATATTTTTCCCAAAAAAATTATTTAAAAATATAACAAACAAACAGAAAACAGAGGGCTCATCTATAAAATGAAAATAAAAATAAAAACTTATGTCAATAAAATTCTTCTTAGAATTAAAATTTTATTCTTTATGAAGTTAGTTTGAGAAAAAGTACATTTGGGGCATGTGAAATGAATGCACAATTCAAGAGAAAAGCTTAGTAGTCTTTGAGGTACCTACATAGTTTATTCTGTTATAACTAAGTGTGATAGAATTCAATCTATAATAATGAAGCAATAGATATTTCTTCATCAAAAAATCTGTCAATTTCTTAGAATATAGTAACCTTTTATGAAAAACTATTTCTCTTCTTAGTAAGGACTGCATCCAAGTTGTCTCTTACAAGACTGCTTTATGAGTAGTATAATACTCCACATTTGACAGTGATGGCAAAATTTTGTGATGTAGGGATAATATTGGGAAAAGCTGCTTGATTGCAATGTTCTTGGGAGAAATAATGAATTAATTAATCACTTATAATAGCAATATTTTGCACAATTTATAGGTTTGATTTATAATCTACTAATTCATAGATTCTTGTGCAATGGAGAAGATCAAGAAGTTATAGCATTAGTAAATTACAATGTGAGATTGTAGCAGGGGAGGAATATAGGGCAGCAACATTGGATAAATCCAAGCAATGGCCAATCTGGGAAAGACATTTAATTGACAAGGCTAGGATTGAGAACTGCAGTGAGTGAGAAGAGGGCTAGTAAAAATTATGGTAGGAAAGTCGAAAACAGCTCAGCTTCATTCCAGTTGTCAAAGTATGACCTTGGAAAATGACTTCACAGGATCCGACTGTGCCTCAGAAGGAAGAATCACTCCCTTTCCAGTTGGAAATGACTCCATCTAAGTTGCTTCCATAACTTCAGGAAATGAAAATACATATCAATAAGGCTGAATAAAAATGTATTTCTCAATATAAAGATGAAAAAGCAACTGCGATCCCTTTCACAATAATCATTAGACTTCACAGACAGATGGGAACAAAGTTGGAATGATGGACAATCAAATGTTTTATTTATTAGCTCTGTCGGATTCTAAATATTGGCTGGCCTTTAAAGATTGCATGAAAATCAACCCAATATAAACATTACACATATTCAATGAATATTAAAATATATGTAGCAAAAGTACTTAATTTTATTCTCCTCAAGCTTCTCCTTATTTTCCTAAAATCTATTTTCTCTATGCTATGAAAGAAAATGAATAATCTGCAAGGGAAAGGCATGGAATTATTATTTTAGAGTAAAAATTATTTATTTTCTCTTCAACCAATTGCCAATTGAAAAATTCAGATTTGATGCTAGTAGAGAACTTATCTGTTAGTTCATTTTAATGATTAATAGAACTGTATTTTGTTTGCCTACTATAAAAATTTAAATATCTGGGTATCCATGAAAAATGCACATAATTCATGTGCATTATTTAATTGTTTCTAGTAACTTTCTTTTGGAAGCTTGTTTGAAGTAAGATCATTCAAACTGCATCCCAAAACCACCGCTAAAAATCTACCACCTATTACTGGCCCACATGATTTCTCATCAGATTGTGATATCTTTCAAAATAATACTTTAAAATACATTTTGTGTTTGGAAGCTAATAAATATGAGCAAGAGTTAGGAAAGCTCTGTGTTATTGAAGATCAGAATGACCAAAATGTAAGTCTCTGCCAGTCAAAACTCCAGGTGTATGAGTAAAGTAGTTGCAGCATACTGATTTTTTAAGCTTATGAGAATTATCTGTCTTCAATCATGCTTATAAATAATTTTGATTTATTTTCAATACACTATAGAAAGGGTTCTTTCTTATTTCATGTCCTGTGGCATGGTGGCATATCACACTGTAGAGTACATTTTCTAGAAGGTGTTATATTATGTATGGAAGCATTAGAAGAAGGAAAAAGGATTTTGGCACTATGTGCCATAAAAATAAATATAGACTACTCGAATACATAGGATGGTGTGTCTTTAAAACATGGGAATACCTTTTTAGTCTTTATGCCCTGTGCTTTCAAAATTCAGAAACATCTATAGTGATTTGTAAGCAATGTTCTTCATTTGACCAAACAGGTATCTCCTTATTTTTGTAGCGTTGGCCAGACCAGGTTCCTGCCAAGGAAACATTCCAGATACATCTTTGTCATTTCATTCACTATGCTGAATCAGCACTCTTTGAGTGCATACTTTTCTTGTCGTTTCTTTAAAATATTACACACTAGAGGGGATACTTTCACAAAGGCTGATTCAGCAAGTGGAACAAGAGGGGAAGTGAGAGATTTATAAGGTTCTTTCAATGCTGGAAGGAGTCCCATTAATGAATAAAAGGATGATTATACAAGTTGGCCTATGTGTGCTGAGCTTCCAGAGAATGAACCTGTCTCTTCATTTTGTTAAAAATTAACACTCTCCGTAGCCCAGTCATATACTTTGCTACACATATCACAGGTCTACCATCGTATTTGCACTTGAATTATAATCTTCACTTTTCAAAAAATTTTCACATTTTCCATTTCATTTGTTTTTCCATGCAATGGTTAGGTATGCAAGTTATATATGATTAGCCGAATTTGACCACTAAAGAAAATAACACAAAGGAAGTTTAAATGCTTTGTCTAAAATCATGTAGTTAATTATTGGTAGAGTTGAGATTAAAAATGTATGAAGTTTGCTTGATTTCCATTCTACAAATTCGTCAATGCACATATTTTATACATGTGTGAGCATGTCAATTCTATATTCTATATGTGTAGAGTGATAGAGATAAATAGATGGGTAGGTGGATGGATAGATGTATAGATAGATGCACAAATGGAAGGGGGCACTTATTTAATATTTTAGGTCAGGGATTTTGCAAGGTTCATTAGTTATCTTTATGAGTAAATCAATCCGTGTCCTCAAGGGAGAGTGAGAAAAGACACTTTAAATTCAACACTTTAAATTTCATCAGGCTATTGACTATCATATGAGGAAAGGAGAGTCTCTGATTTTTGTATTTGAATTTTTTAAACTTCAAAATATTAAGTGAGTGCAAATGTTTTAGGTTACATGGATTGCTTTTGTAATCCTCATTATAGGTGTGCCCATCACCCAGAGTGTAACTATATTGCACATTTGGTAGGTTTTTACACTCCCTTTCTCTGCTCCCCCCGCCAGTGGATATCCACTGAATTTTACTTTCCTATGTGCACCTGTGTGGTCATTGGTTAATTTCCAGTTTAATAGTAAGCACATATGGTGTTCGTTTTTCCAGTCTTGAGATGTTTCATTAGAAGAATGATCTTCAGTTACATCCATATTGTTGCAAAGGTATTAATCCATCCTTGTTAATGGTTGGGTAGTACTCTATGCTATACCTATACAAATTTCATTAATCCACTCATGAACTGATAAGCATTGGGTTGATTACACATCTTTGTAATTGTGAACTGTACAGCAATAAACATTTGAGTGCAGGTTTGTTTTTGATGAAGGTCTTCTTTCTCTTTGAATAGGTACCCAATAGTGGGATTGCTGGCTCAAATCACAGGTCTACTTTTAGTTTTTTGAGGAATCTCCATACTGTTATCCATAGAGGTTGTACTAATTTGCAGAACCTTTTAGGCACTGATTTTAGCTGTAATGACAACTTATTTCTAGACCTACTTAAACATACTTAATTATCTGTCTCTAATCTTGTAGTGTTTTGTTTTGTTTTTTAACTTAAGATTACAAACACTGGCAAATCTTAAAAGTGAACGGCTATGATTGTTAGTGTTAAGTGCCAACTTCACAGAATTAAGGGATGCCTAGACAGCTGGTAAACTGTTGTTTCTGAGTTTGTCTGCAAATGTATATCCAGAGGAGATTGGCATGTAAGTCAGTGGACTGATTAGGGAAGATCTGCCCTCACCAATGTGAGTGGCCACCATGTAATTAGTTGAGAATGTAGAATTATAAAGCAGAGTGAAGTCACATTGTCTCTCTATTAGAGCTTAAACACTCTCCTTCTCCTGACCTTGGACATTATTACTCGGGCTTTTTTGCCTTTGGACTCCAAGAGTACACACCAGCATCTTCCCTAGTTATCAGGGGTGCCAGAAAGTGACCTTGGATTGTGAGATATACTATTAGCTTCCTTGGTGATGAGGCCTTTGAACTTGAACTGAGCCATGCTACTGGCATTCCAGGTTCTATAGCCTACCAATGATCTGTCCTGGGACTTCTCAGCTTCCATAACTGTATAAGACACTTTCCCTGATAAATCCCCTTTTGAATAACCGTATGTATGTCTATACAATCTATATCTGTATCACATAGCACAGTGCAGAATAGTAATTCATATGATAAGAAATTTTCTTTAAGCCATAAATTAAATATAGGAATATGATTAATTCTTCCCTTTCTTCAAAAAGTAAATAATCTTCCAGTCTTAACTTGCTCTTAATTCTACAAGTGAAACTTTTCAATATTAAAACAGAACATATGCTTCCATCTTTAACAGAATCTAAGTTTAAAAAACTGAAATTAATTAATTTACCAAATGACTATTGTGCACAAACGAATGAGCTATGAACTATGCCAGGCGTCCTCAAACCTTTTAAACAGGGGGCCAATTCACTGTCCCTCAGACCGTTGGAGGGCCAGACTATAGTTTAAAAAAACAAACAAACAAAAAAAAAAACAAAAAAAACTATGAACAAATTCCTATGCACACTGCACATATCTTATTTTGAAATAAAAAACAAAATGGGAACAAATACAATTCACACTGCTTCATGTGGCCTGCGGGCCGCAGTTTGAGGATGCCTGAACTATGCTATTTACTCAGGTCCATGATCTTATGAACTTATAGCATAAGTAGGAAAAAACAGATATTAATGAAATAATTTACAGGCAAATATAATTATAACTGTTTCATGTGTTCTCCAGAAAAATTACATGTACTGAGTTTATAAGAGGGGTATTTGACAGATCATGGGAATTAAGGAAGGTTTCCCTGATAAAGTATTTTGTTGAGGCAAGAATTTCAGAATAAAAAGTATTTAAATAAGAAAAGTTTAGAGTGTAGCATTCTAAGCAGAAGGAACAGTGTGCATGAAAATAAAGCAAGAAGACATTTTCACAGACCAGAATAGAAGTTCTTAGTCTGGGTTGAGAAACCAATGAAATAGCAAATACATCAGAGAAAAGTTAGACTAATTTGAGTAAAGATTAGAGGAGTTTATGTAGATGCTCCCAATCTTCTTTTGGACAATATTCACCCTAAAATAATTTCCCTTTAGGAAAGGCTATGATTTCAATTACTAATTTTAATCATTGATTCCACTGACTAAAGGTAATGGCACAAATGGGAATAAAAAATAACTTCACTTATCAAGGGTTAACCCTTGCTACCTCAGTCTCTTTGGCTCCTGGGCATTGTTTTTGTCGACTGGCAGATGAAAGGTGTTTTTGTTCTAATCAGGAAAGAAGTCAAAGAGGGAGTCAGAGTCTTTGCAACTAGTGAAATGCTTCACCATATTTGGAAAAGCATGTATGGTTCACTACAGGCAACAAGAGCTAGTAATCATGCAAGAAAACTAGATTTACAGTAAACACAGTCTTATAAGTCGTCAAAGCAATTTAAAATATCAGTTTGATGTTTGACAGAGAGTCAATACATATCTCTAGGCCTTGTGGTAACATGCTGAGGTAGTAGTTTACTCTGCTATTAGCCTGTGAAGCAGTCTCAGAAAATTAGTCAAATCAAATGAAAAAAAAAAAAAAAGATAAAATTCTATCAATAAAGACAAGTGGGAAAAGGATCTAAAAATAAGAGGGTAAAGTGGGAAAATAAGTCTCTACCAGAGCATAAATATGTAGTGAAACAATCAACACGTAAAAGCCTCACCTGCCCCCATCAGCCAAGCTAGCATTATCCAGATGGCCTTTGAGTCACATGGTACATCCTTCACTGGTCATTTACACTTCACCTATTCAGCCTTACTTATTATTTATCACTCCAGTATCTTCTTTCACCAAGGAGACAAAAGCTATGCCTTCCTTCTATTCTCTTTGTTGCATCAAATACTTTCTCTAATTCTATCTATGCACAGTTAGGTATTAAACACTAAATGTGTGAGGTAAGAGAATGTGTATTATAGTGGAGACTATCCTATTGATTTGACCAAGATCAGTCAGTAAATGGTGATGCTTACATTTTGTACATTTGTCTGCCGTGTAGTCAAACAAATCCACCTTCAAATATTGGCTCTACTATGCATGTAGCTGTAAGAATGTGAGAAAATGTGTTGATTAAAGTGCATATTAAGAGCTGAAACTATGCTAAATTTCTATTCTCATTCATTTTCTCAGCAATCCTAAGAGAAAGGTGCTATTATTTATTCCCATATCACAGAAGAGTATACCAAGACACAGAAAGAGTAAATAAACTATCCAAGGTCACATAGAAGGAAGAAAAGTTGATATACAAACCTAAAGGTTTAACTCCCAGCCCATATATGTAGCTGATGTTGTATCAATATTAATTGAATATATGCTAGAACAGATACTCATGTACCCCTGGAATTGTATGGGAAGTTTTACTCTGTGCTTATTTATTCCTGAAGTTAGTTTTCATGAAATTCTTAAAGCTTTTCATTCCCCCCCAAATTAAAAGAGCACTTATAAGAATTGGGTGGGGAGGATGATAGGATTAAAATTATTATAATACATGTTCCCTGTACTCCAAGAGTTCATGATTCAGTTGAGGAGCTAAGATGGTCAAAGTGGTAAATATAGTGTGAGATAACAGGACAATACATGGTCAATTCTAAACAAGTGACTCAGAAGACTGTAGTTCTGGCTGAGGCAGTAAGGAAAGCCATAACAGAAGACAGTGTGAGTTGTGTATTGAATAATGAGCATAATTTCGAGAGGTAGAAAAATGAAAAACAAGCCTTTCAATATATAGAGGTGGGAGATGAATTGTGGGCAAAGATAATGTCACTATCTGATACTGATACAGTGTGTTGAATATCCATCATTTCCTCTTACTATTACAGAATAGTTGCGAGCTTCCCTTTTCATAGTTTCCTGGAAGTGTCCTCCTGACATAGAAAGGCATGGCAGAAAGTTTTGCAGAGTGCCTGTTTTAAAGTAGTGGTTTTCACAACCTTGCATTCAACCATACCAAAGCCAAAGTGAAATTAAATTAATCTGACCCTTAAAAATTACATTTGTAATAAGGACAACTAAAGACCATAAAATGAAGATAGCACAACAAAACAGAAATCAAATTAAGAGGCTGTCCTGAAGACCTTTAGGTGAGGAGAACCTTTTATGCATTGGGTGTTGTTAAATCATTCAGTTCATTTCACAGTGACTTGCTTTTGATGCAGCCTAGGATAAAATGTACTTCACTGCTCCTGTGCATAATTAATATCGTTCTGCAGTGTTCATCAGATAAGTGACCTCTCAGTGTAAAGCAATTGTGTTTTCCCTGAATTTCTTCTCATAATGGATCCTCAAAATGTAGATAAGGGGCAGTATAGAAAAGTCCGAAGAACTTTAAGTTCCTTTAATGAACTTGACCTCACTGTCTTTCATGTATTCATTATTTTCTTATTCATGCATTCATTCCTCCATTTATTCATTTATTTAACAAATATCTAGTTATCCTTGTATTCAGTTGCTTGACTGTCTAATATGGTCAGGCACTGTGGTAGGCACTGGATATATGAAGATAGGAAGCGTTTATGTCCTTCAGTTGCTTATAGTGAGGTGGGAAAAAGCACATTAACAGGTAAACTAGAATGTAAAGTAATACTTTTATTTTTAAAGAGTAAAGGAGTTCCCATTTTTTTTAAAAAGCTTTTTATTAAAAATGAAAAAAGTCTGCAATAAAAAAATACAGGTAGTACAGAGGCATTACAATAAAAAATGACACTACTTCCCCAGACTCTCAGATCCCCTATCCAAAGGCAAATATTATTCACAGTTTCTCATATTTTTCCAGAAATATGTGCACACATATAGTGTCCATTGATCTATATCTTTCATCATTGATTGTATTATGAATACTTTTCCATATCTGTATTCACTCGTCACTCTCTTTGTTTTAATTTTTCTCTATACATATACATGTGTTTATTTGGTTTGTACCTTTTGCCTTCACAAAATTAAAAAGGCTTAAAATTTAATAACAATAACAATGTTTAAGATAAGGACTAGAAACAAAAACCTCATAAAAAACAAAAGAATACATATCTGTATTCGCTCATTACTCTAATTATTAATTGGGATTTTATTGTATGGATGTAGCCACATTGACTCAACAAGTCTCCATCTCATGTGTGTTGTGGTGGTTTCCAGATGATTGCTATTGCAAGGCAAACAAAGAATAATTAAATGGTTTTGTATTAGTCATTGCACACATATATTTCCAGTAATGGAAGTTTTGTATCACAGGTTATGCGCATTTAACATTTTGAATAGTATTTCTTAATGGTCTTTCAAAAATAGTTTCTTGTAATTTTATTGTAGTACTGTGAAAGCCTAGAAGCAGGAGCCATTAATTTTGCCTGGTGGAGTAGAGCAAAGGAGGAGAATTTGAATAGGGTATTAAGGAATAAATTCCCCCCAGTTGAGGCAATGTACATAGGCATATTAGGTACATAGAATAAAGTTGAAGACTCTTGAAAGACCACAGGGCATTTACAGGAGGGTGAAAAATTTCTAATAACTGTAGAGCATGCTACTTAAGAGTAGAGGCAAGAGATGGAGATTGGAAAGGCAGGTTGGATGGAGCCTGATAATGAATGACTTAGTAAGAATTTTAGAATTTTTCCTGTAAGTGAAAGGAAACCTTGAACATTTTTAAATGGAAGAGAAAATCTAGTTTTTGAAAGTTTACTCAGCAAAAGAGGACAAAAGTACTAGGTATGTGAACTAAAATAAAATTTTAAGCTTCCTGTCCATACCAGCTGATCAAATAGGCCCCATCTTGGCCAAGGAGGATACTCTTATAGTTGCTAGCCATGAGAAATGCAGTCAGACATGCCTCATCTTGTTCCCCCTCTTAAAAACATCCTATAACTCATTAATAGGACTAAGGCTATGCAAGACAAACCTATAGGCCCTCCATATACATAAGAAATGACCCTATAGCTTGTCTTTGATTAACAGACAACCTGAACTCAAGGCTTGCCTTTCCACTGTTTCCTGGTCCTTCAGACAGAGTCTAACTCTTTCAGCCAATTTTCAACTGAAGAATCTTTAAACTTGTTGGCCCTGCTTTGAGGTGTCTCACCTTTCTGTGTCAAACCAATGTATGTCTTCCACATACTGATTTATAATTTTACCTGTAACCCTATCTCCTTGAAATGTATAAAATCAAATTTTAGTGGAGCCATAAAGAATCCACGTGCTCAAGGTTTCGTGGGCATAGCTTAAAACCATGATCCTCTAATTTGGCTCAGAATAAACTTCTTTTAAATTTTTTACAGAGTATGGTTTGTTTTCTATTGATAGTAAGAAGGATGTTATGATAAATAAAGGAGAAAATACACATATCTTTGTCAATGGAGACTTAATCACTAATGTTACCCTAAGCAGAAACTCTCTATCTTTGAACTCCAAAGGGCTGCACTCTAGAATAGTGAGTAGGTAGTACTCCAGCAGGTTCATACACTAATCTTGGTGACAGCTAATGTCATTAGACAGGACAAAAAAAAAAAAAAAAATTATTGGAGAAAAATAACATCACCCTAAGTATAAAATGATTTCTAAAAATATTTTTTTCAAATAAACTGTATAGCAAATAAGCAATGATGAGTCACATGACCATCACTGTAATTAACATACTTAAAATGTAAAATGACTATGCTTACTATATTCTTGGAAATAAAGCCCAAACTTTTAAAAACTTAGCAAGGAACTGGAAACTATACAAAGTGAAAATACAGATTTGAAAATTAGCCAATGATTGGAGATCTAAAAAAATGTAGTTATAAAAATTAAGAATTTATGGATGACATTAACATAAATACAGACACACTCAAAAATAAGTAATCTGAGTTCTAGCTTATAGGTAAAAAGAAAGTGTGCAGATGAAAGTATAAACATAAAAAAGGAAAGGTCTCAATACATTTCAAAGGATTACCTATATGTTAAAAAATAATAGAAATTAAAGTTTTTTCTTGCCACCTGTTGGGGCCCGGGGTCCCCATTTCCCAAACCAAATTTTCCTGGTTCAATTACTTGGCTGAGCTAGAAAGTTCAACTCAGGCACAGTGGTAATCAAAAACAAAAGTAAGTAGAAACTGAAAATAGAACTAGAGTGGCACAGGCAGTGTGGATAGAAAACCAAAGCAACCTGTGCAACTTTCAGGATGACAAAGAGAGATATTATTTTAGAAGAATAAGGAGAAAGTTTAGAGCGCTTCCATAGAGATTTGGAAGTGGGTCTCTCTCCTGAAGGAGAAAAGGTGAGAGAGTTGGAGGCAGAAACACAAGGATCTGCAGTGGTATAAATACTTTCTCCATTTGAAGTTGGTTGTATGTCTTTCATTAGTTTCTCTGTGCCTGCAGGCAGTAGTGTCCTTTTCTATTGGTTGTTGATTGTCTGTAGACTTCCTCCTTGGGTAGACAGGTCCCCCACTCAAATCTCTATCTTAGTATCCTTTCTCACCACCAAATGTAGGGAATAAAATATTACCAGTATCATTGAAACACTCTTTGTACCCACCCTCCATCTTGCTTTAATCTTCTTTCTCACATCTAGAAGTATATCATTCTGAATTTTTCCTAATTATTCTATTGACTTTTCATAATTTTATTACAATTATTATGTACCCTTAAAATATATCATTTATTGTAACCATGCCTTAAACTTTTTATACATGAAATCATATTGTTTGTATTCCTGTGGCTTATTTTTTTTTCTCTCAGCATTATGTTGTTTTAGAAATTCTTGCATATTATTAAATGCAGATGCTATTACTGTTATACTACATATATTATTTTATTACATGAAAATATCAAAGTTTGTATATTTGTCTCAATAGAACTTTGGATGTGTGCGCACATGTGTGTGTATTCCATAACAGTGTTGTTATTGGTATTCTGCTACGTGATTCCTCATAAAGATTCAGGAGAGTTTCTCTAGGGAGGGATTATTTCAAGGAATGAAATTGTTAGGTTGTAGGATATGCACAATTTAGCAATCTCGAATTATTTTCCATAGTTTGTGTAATAGTCTACATTCCCATAGCTGAGAATTTCAGTTTCTCAATATCACCACGAATATTATCTATTGTTAGATTTTAAAATTGACCTTAATTTGGTTGATGTAAAAAACACTGTATTGTGGTTTTATAATGAATTTTCCTGAATTAGAATTAGATTAAAGATATATTTATGCTTATAGACATCATATTTTCTATTCTGTGAAATGCCTATTTTGTTCTCAACATTTTTTTCTTAAATCATGAGGTGTTTTTCTCTTCTTTGAGGTTCAATTTTTATTTTTATGTTGAGGATTAATTAAGGGAGCAAAGAACCAGGTTACATTGATTGTATTTTTTTAGGTGAAATACTAAAATTTTTATCATTGTCTCCCACCCCAAAAAGGTAAGTCACACAACATGACCCCCCCAGAGCCCTCTGTCCTTCCCTCTCACTGCTCTCGCCTTTTCCTACCTCCCACCATGTACTAGGTCATAAATTTCCTCATATCAGAATTACATACATAATATTCTTTCTTATAAACATTCTGAATTCTAGTTGTATGTCTATTAGAATTGCTGCATTCCAATAATTTATTTTTATTTGTGAGAAAATCTGATTTACTTAATCTTGAGAAGTTGTGGGATTGTAAAGCACAAGGATTTTTAACAATTCCCATGGAATTCAAATATGCATTCAGAGTTGAGAAATTCTGCTTGATCGATTCAAAGAAAATTGATATATTTAAGACTCTATATTATATTTAAGTCACCTATACTTAATATCTTTTAACAAAGATTTTATCATTTTCCACACAAACTCCATAAATAATTTTTGATACGCTTGTTCAGAGATTTTAATAATGTTATTGAAAATGAAAAAGGTATCTTTGGAAATGTCATTTTCTATTTGTTGTTAAAGAACAGAATTACAATAGATCTTCTTTTTTTGAATTAAATTGTAGCTGTGTACATTAATGCAATCCTGGGGGTACAATGTGCTGGTTATATATACAATTTGAAATATTTTCATCAAACTGGTTAACATAGACTTCATGGCATTTTCTTAGTTATTGTGTTAAGACATTTATACTCTACAATTAGTAAATTTCACATGTAGCCTTGTAAGATGCACCATAGGTGTGGTCCCACCAATTACCCTCCCTCCACCCGTCCTCCCTCTTCCCCTCCCCTGCCTCTCCCCTTTTCCCTTCTTGTGCTATAATTGGGTTATAGCTTTCATATAAAAGCTATAAATTAGTTTCAAGGTAGGGCTGAGTACATTGGATAATTTTTCTTACATTCTTGAGATACTTTCCTAAAAAGAATATGTTCTAGCTCCATCCATGTAAAAATGAAAAAGTAAAGTCTCCATCTTTCTCTAAGGCTGCATAATATTCCATTGTGTATATATACTATAATTTATTAAGCCATTCATGGGTTAATGGGCACTTGGGGTTCTTCCATGACTTAGCAATTATGAATTGGCCTGCAATAAACATTCTGGTACAATATCTTTGTTATAATGTGATTTTTGGTCTTCTGGATACATACCTAGTAGAGGAATTGTAGGATCGAATAGTAGGTCTATTTTTAGATCTCTAAGTATTCTCCAAAAATCTTTCCAAAAGGAACGTATTACGTTGCATTCTCACCAGCGGTGTAGAAGTGTTCCCTTTTCTCCACATCCACGCCAACATCTCTACTTTGGGGATTTTGTGATGTGGGATAATCTTACTGGAGTTAGATGATATCTCAAAATACTTTTGATATGCATTTCTTTGATGGTTAAGGATGATGAGCATTTTTTCATATGTTTGTAGGCCGTGCGCCTGTCTTCAGAGAAATTTCTCTTCAAGTCCCTTGACCAGCCTGAGATGGGATCATTTTTTCTTTTCTTGCTAATACATTTGAGTTCTCTGTGGATTCTGGTTATTAAACCTTTGTCAGAGACATAACCTGCAAATATCTTCTCCCAATCTGAGGGCTGTCCGCTTGCTTTATTTACTGTGTTCTTGGCTGTGCAGAAGCTTTTTAGTTTGATCAGGTCCAAGTAGTGTATTTTTGATGTTGTTTCAGTTGCCCGGAATTGGGGGGGGGGGTGTTCTACTAATAAAATATTAACCCAGGCTGATTTCTTCAAGAGTTTTCCCTGCACTTTCTTCAAGTATTTTTATAGTTTCATGTCTTAAGTTTAAATCTTTGATCCAGTGAGAGTCTATCTTAATTAATGGTGAAAGGTGTGGGTCCAGTTTCAGTATTCTACAGGTCACCAGCCAGTTCACCAGGCACCATTTGTTAAATAGGGAATCTTTTCCACACTGAATGTTTTTAATTGGCTTCTCAAAAATCAAATAACGATAAGTAACTGGGTTCATCTCTTGGTTCTCTATTCTGTTCCAGACATCTACTTCTCTGTTTTCGTGCCAGCACCATGCTGCTTTGATCACTATCGATTTATAGTACAGTCTGAGGTCTGGTAGCATGATTCCTCCTGCATTGTTTTTATTTCTGAGTAATGTTTTGGCTATTCAAGGATTTTTATGGTTCCATAAAAAACAAGGTATTTTTTTGAGAACTTTAAAGTATGACAATGGAGTTCTAATAAGGATTGCATTAAAATTCTCTATTGCTTTAGGTAGTATGGACATTTTAACAATGTTGATTCTTCCCAGCCATGAGCATGGTATGTCTTTCCAGTTGTTAATGTCTTCAGCTATTTCTTTCTTTAGAGTTTCATATTTGTCTTTATAGAGATCTTTCATGTCCTTTGTTAGATAAAATCCCAAATATTTCTTCTTTTTTGGCACTACTATAAATGGAATAGAGTCCTTGACCTTTTTTTCAGGTTGACTATTGTTGGTATATATAAAGGCTACAGATTTATGAGTGTTGATTTTGTAACCTGAGACATTGCCATATTCCTTGATCACTTCTAAGAGTTTTGTAGTAGAGTCCCTAGTGTTTTCCAGATATACAATCATATCATATGTGAAGAGTGAAAGTTTGATCACTTCTGACACTATATGAATACTCATGATCACCTTTTCTTCCCTAATTGTGATGGATAAAACTTCCATTATGATGGTAAAGAGCAGTGGAGACAATGGGCAACCTTGCCTTTTTCCTGATCTGAGTAGAAATGATTTAACTCCATTCAATGCAACATTGGCTGTGGGTTTGCTGTATATGTCCTCTATCAGTTTAAGAAATGTCCCTTCTATACCAATTTTCTTAAGTGTTCTTATCATAAAGGGATGCTGAATATTATCAAAAGCTTTTTCTGCATCAATTGGGAGAATCATACAGTCTTTGTTTTTTAATTTGTTTAAGGACTGAATTATGTTTACAGATTTACGTATATTGAACCAGCCTTGAGACTGTGTGATAAAACCCACTTGGTCATGGTGTATAATTTGTTTGATGTGTTGCTGGATTCTGTTTGTTAGAATCTTGTTGAATATTTTCACATCAATATTTGTTAGTAATATTGGTCTATAATTTTCTTTGCTTGTTGGATCTTTTCCTGGTTTGGGGATCAGGGTGATGTTTGCTTCATAGAATGTGTTGTGTAGTATTCCTTTTTTTCCTGTATTTTGGAAAAGTTTGAATAATATAGATACTAATTCCTCTTTAAAGGCTTGGTGGAATTCTGAGGTGAAGCCATCTAATTGTGGACTTTTCTTTTTAGGGAGATTTTGCATAGCTGATGCTGTTTCAGAATGTGATATAGGCCTGTTCAACATTTCCTCTTCATTCTGGCTAAGTCTTGGAAGGTGGCATTCTTCTAAGTATTGGTCAATTTCCTTCAGATTTTCATATTTCTGAGAATAAAGTTTCTTGTAATATTCATTAAGGATTTTTTGAATTTCTGAGGAGTCTGTTGTTATTTTGTCTCTACCATTTCTGATTGATGAAATTGGAGATTTTATTTGTTTTTCCCTGGTTATGTTAGACAAATTTTTATCTATTTTTTATTGACCTTTAAAAAAAAACTTTTTGATTTATTGATCTATTGTATAATCTTTTTGTTTTCAATTGTATTTAATTTTGCTCTAATTTTGGTTATTTCTTTTTTTCTGCTGGGTTTGGGATTTGAATGTTCTTCCTTTTTTAGTTGCTTGAGAAGTCCCATTAAGTTTTTAACTTCCGCTCTTTTTGTTCTCTTGAGGAATGCTGCAGTGCTAGAAATTTCCCTCTTAGGATTGTTTTTGCGGTATCCCAGAGGTTCTGATAATTCATAACTTCACTATCATTTTGTTCCAAAAATTTGGTAATTTCCTTCATAATCTCGTCTATGACCCAGGTATCATTCAGCGTAAGGTTATTTAGCTTCCATGTTTCTGTATGAGTATGCCAAATCTTATTGTTACTGAGTTCAACTTTTATTCCACAATGGTCTGAGAAAATGCAAGGAATACTTTCTATACTTTTAAATTTTCTGAGGTTAGACTTGTAACATAAGATGTGATTGATTTTGGAGTATGTTCCATGGGCTGATGAGAAGAATGTGTATTCAGTTTTGTTAGGATGAAATGTTCTGTAGATGCCTGTTAAAGCCAAATGTTGAATGGTTAATTTTAAATCTAAAATTTCTTTGCATAGCTTCTTTTTGGGTGATCTATCCAACACTGCCAAAGGAGTGTTAAAATCTCCAACTATTATGGAGCTGGAGGAAATCAAGTTGCTCATGTCTGTTAGAGTCTCTCTTATAAATTGAGGCACATTCTGGTTGGGTCCATAAATATTAATAATTGAAATCTAATCATATTGAGTATTACCCTTAACAAATATGAAGTTACCATCCTTATCCTTTCTTACTTTTCTTGGTTTAAAGCCTATTGTATCTGAGAATAAAATTGCAACACCTACTTTTTTCTTCTTACCATTTGCCAGGAATATAGATGACCACCCCTTCACCCAGAGTCTATATTTGTGTTTTAAGGTAAGATGAGATTCTTGTATGCAGAAGATATCTGGCCTTAGTTTTTGTATCCAGTCGGCCAACCTGGGCATCTTTAGAGGAAAATTTAAGCCATTCACATTAATTGAGAATATTGATAATCCTGGTAGAATTTTGGGTATCAAGTTTTTCAAAAGTCCAGTGGACATTTTTAATCCTTTCACCTCTGTGGAGGTTGGAATTTGATCAGAAGTTTCTGAGTGAGTTTTCTTTTGTGGTGGAGGATTGCACTGGTCATTATGGAGGATAGGTCTGAGAATAACCTGGAGAGCTGGTTTAGTTATGGCAAATTTCTTCAACATGTGAATGTCATTAAAGTATTTAATTTCTCCATCATAAATGAAACTCAGTTTCACTGGATACAGGATCTTGGGTTGAAAGTTATTTTGTTTTAGGAGATTAAAAGTCAATGACCACCCTCTTCTAGCTTGAAAGGTTTCAACAGACAGATCTGCAGTCATTCTAATATTCTTGCCCTTGTAGGTTATGGTTTTCTTACATCTTACAGCTTGCAGAATTTTCTCCTTCATATTAACTTCAGTGAAATTAATTATGATGTGCCTGGGGGATGTCTTATTCGGGTTGAGTCATGCTGGGGTTCTCAGACTGTCTGCTATCTGAATTTCAGAATCTTTTGGCATTTCTGGAAAGTTCTCATTTATAATGTCATGAAGAAGAGCCTCTGAGCTTTGGGAAGCCACTTTGTCACCTTCGGGAATTCCTATAAAGCGAACATTAGTTTTCTTTGAATTATTCCAGAGATCTCTGAGAGAATGATCTGTTTTGCTCTCCATTTCTCTTCCTCTTTGAGAGTATAGGAGCGTTCAAAAACTTTGTCTTCAATGTCAAAAATACTTTCTTTTGCTTGCTCCATTCTGTTACTGAGGAATTCTACTGTATTTTTCAGATCTTTGAGGACTGAAAATTCTTGTCTCAATGTGCCAAAATCTTTGGTGATTTTGTCTTTGAATTTATTGAATTCTTGAGACAACTTTTGAAATTCTCCTTGAATTTCTAATTCCAACTTTACCTCTATTCTATTAATTTTATTTGCAATACAAATTTGAATTTTATTTCTGACATCTCATCCATCTGTTTATAAATGGGATCTTCAGTTGTATCCAAGATATCGTTGCTTGGGGGTAGGGGTTGATCTACTCTGGTTATTTATGTTACCTAAGTTTTTCTGAAGATTCTGCCCCATGATTATTTTACACCATTTGGCTGGATGAATAGATAAGAAGAAGATGGGTTGGGGGCTCCAGGAAAAGTGATTGACCAGCCCTTTGCCCATTATCTGGGACTGGTATCTGGTATCTGGTTTCTCGGGCTGGTTAGAGCTTTGCCAAGGACCTGTACAGTGCTATGGCCTGAGAAACTAGGGATCTGCTTGGTGTGGTTGGTCTCAGTGGCTTTGTCTTGTTTTCAGCTGGTCTCTGTCCTACCCTAGTGAATCAGTTACTCTGGGTTTAATCTTCAGTTATGGGGAATACTAGCAATTAAGTCACCCCTCCCTCCACAGGCAACAATTGGAAAAGAAAAATCAAACCTTCCCACAACCACACACCCAGGGTAGCACTTTGGATCTTCCTCAGGTGATTGGCCCAGTTCAAGAGGTCCAAATCAATTGTCCCAGTCAGCACGAGTCTCAGGTGGGAGAGTTCAAAATGTATCCGGCAACTAGATAGCGGGGTCTGCTGGCAGCTCAAGTATGACTCACTCTGGTGCTCTATGAAGTCAGAAGGACCCACCCAGGAAATAAATTTGTCTGAAAAGGTTGATGCCTCTTTCCCCACCTTGCACCTCTGTCACACCCAGTTACTGGTAACCCTGCTGGGCTGTGACTCAGTTCCCTCCAATGATCAGATGCTCCAGGGGTTTGTGCCTGCCTGAGTAATAGGGAGATCTATGTCTCCTCAGCAAGGCTGTTGCTCTCTGCCACTATCTGGCAGGGGGAGGTGAGGCCTGACAACCTAGGGTGCTTAATGGAGGCTGGGGTGGTTCACTCAGTTCCAGCCCTGTCCCTGATTGATGTTGCTGACAGAACAGAACAACTTTGCAGAATTTGTTTCGCTCCTGGCTATATTCCCCTACAGATCAGATACTATTTGAGTTCACAGAAGATGTGACTCAGCCCTGGTGTGTGCCACTGCCCGGTCTCAGCTGCAGTTTGTGTTAGGGTGGGCGTAGTTAGAGCTCACACTAAGTTGTCAGTTCCAGCCTCTGCCTGCCTGCCTTGGTCTCAGCTATAATCCCCTGAGGGCTGGGTGCATCTTAGGCTCAGTAAAGTAGTCCTCTGGATCAGCACCTCCCTGGGAGTCTGCCATCTCTGTGTGCATGTATTCTATTAATAGTCCCCGCACTCCACCCTGGCCAGTACTGCCTCATCCATACCCTTTACTCACGGGGCCTGTATTTCCATCCCAGATCTGTTTCACCACTGGCCGCCACTGGAGAAGAGGCCTGGCTTCCTCTGGTTGCCAAGAGAGACAGGGAGTGTCTGTCTGTAATATCCCCAGGGGATGTAAGCCCTGTTGTTCCTGCTGCTATGGCTGCTGCTCTGTGCCTCAGGGCTCCACCTCTCTTGTGTTGATCCCTCTCAGTTGATCATCTTCTCCTTACTCCTGTGCCACAGAATCAGTTCAGACGAGCAACAGGTCTTTCCCTGTCCACATCTCTCAAGAAAATGCCCAAGAATCTGGACTCCATGTGGGACAAGCTTCTATACCTTGGAGTGAGAGTGGAGGGGAGTGCTGGGAGTTCAGAATTGCAAGTAGAAAAGATGTACAGCTTTATGCCTGGAAGGAGAGTGCCATGGTACCCTAGCAGGGGAAGGAGGTCCATTTTTTAGAGGGTCTTTCCCATGGGATAAAATGGGAGGATGTTTGAACTCTGCTCACTTGTTTGTAGAAGGTATACTGTGAGCCATTCTCATGGGGGAGGGGACTCCCATCCATTTGGTGATGGATTTTGTACCTTTCTTTGTATCCTTGGGGTTGCAGCTCACCTCAGCAGGGTTGATGTTCATTCTTCAACCTTTTCTCTTGGCTCAACTCCAAACCATCAGGTTACTTGCTAAACTTCTGTCCTTTAACTCTCCTGGACAGGAGCCTCTGGTAAGGAACTTGGACCTTGAACTTCGATTGTCTCCATGTCAAAATCATCTGCCTGCTCAGAGTTCTCAATAACTTGGTCCAACTCCTCACTAAGCTCTTCCTATTTGTCATTATTTAACTGCATTGGACAATATTTTGTTTAGAACATTTAGACTTTGAAATCCTATTTTTATCCCTTCTTCTTTGTAATATCTGTCCTCATGAATCCTAAATCAATAAAACTACCAGTAATGGACATACTAAGTTTAACTTTCAGTGAAAAATGACATTCAAGAAATGAAAATTACATAATGACTTAAAATAATAGCATAATCACTCATAGCTTGATGTAAAATGGAGTAGAACAAAATTTTTGGAGGGCTTTCATATTCTATCTACCACTCCAATGGTATAAGCTTTTCAAATATCACCCATGGGTTGTCCCACATTTTCACATATGTCCCTTAACTTGATCTCTTCCCATGTAAAGTATTGACAGGAGTTGCGGAGGTCAGAAAGAGTACCAGAAATGAGGCTAAGGAGTCTGCATTTATAACATGTATTATCGTCTTGCTAAATTAAATACATTGGTATGATGATGCATTTGGAAAATCCACACATTATCCTAGCGATCTTGTAAATAATTTATATATTAAGAAGTTAGTCTCTGAGACTGACAGAGTGCATTTTAGGGTGACTGTATTAAAGCTAGCATGCATGCAGCAAGGTGAGCTATCTGATCTGGCATTAATAGGTTGCAGGGCACCTTGCATATGAATACTCATTTATAAATCATTGAATTGCTAAGATGCTTTGTCTAAAAAATGTGAAGCTATACTTCCAATGAGCACAACAAACAATGTACTGAAACCATTAGAATGTACTTGTGAAACATTCTAATGAATGTACTTGTGAAACAGTCAGACTTTGAGGACTTGATGATTTGAAAGGCAGAGGAAGAGGGCAAAAGTATTTTCATGTGGTCAGCAGTTTGTTTTTTTTGACATTTGAAATCAGACCCAACAATAAGAATGGTTTCCTATGACTTTAAAGCTGTCTCCTCATTTAGACTAGACTCATTGGTCTTTATTAGAACATATTATGAACAAACAGGTCATTTACTATAAACGGGCTATAATACATGTGCTTTCTATTGCCAGATATAAAACTCTCATATTTTAGATGAAAATCTATCTTTGCATGCTGACTACACAAGGATATTCTATGATCGTGGGTTAAATCTAGTCATTACTGAAAATAATTACTACTTATAAGTAATAAAAACGTGGAAGACCTTTTAGTCTGCTTTGTTCAGCATCTAATGTGCTATTTGAAAGGCTCCATTTTCTCAGACCTGCACTTTAGAAGAAACAATTTGCTGTCCTTATTTTCCAGTAGTAGATATTATGTAGATTGTAGAGAGAAGAAACAACTGGCAAAAAGGTCAAACCAATCATAGGTCAAACAAAAAGAAAAGTACTGGCAATAAAACCTCAAGCTTATTAATAACTAGTCACCTAGTTCCATTGCCTAACGTTCAGGTGTATGGTTCTCTGACATGGCTCTTACTAGATGCACTACCATTTTCTGTTCATTTTCTATAACTGCTCTTTAGGCTGTAGCTTACAAGAAGCAACATCACACAAGGGCTGAGTTGGCATTATCTTAAGAGAAATTCGAATACAACAGAGCTCAGTTGTGATCCAAGCAAACAGAAGAATGAATTGACCTCTTCAATGTACTAATTAACCATTCTTCCTTTAGCTTAGCTTGAAAAATAAAATCTTATATTTCTCTTGGAAAGTCATATTTTATATTGTCAAGTGATTGATTTGTTGCAAATCATCATAAAACAATAAAGTAAAAGGCCAAATACAAAGGGATCTCATAGAAATTAAGCTGAGCTTATCTCAAACTAACATTTATAGTCCCAAAGTGTATTATTATAACGGTTATGAATAGGTTCATATACAACAAGGAATTCGTGTTTATAAGACATTTACTGAATAAAAATGGATATCCTGTCAAAAAGTCACCCATAGAAGCTTACTACAGAGATGGTTTCTAGCTATGCTTCCAGATCCCCACATATATACATTCTCTTTTTCCATTTAGAAGAATGCTGATTGAAAACACAATTTGAGAAATATAGTCTATATTTCTAGCTGTATATACTCAAGAGGCATGATATAGGAAAGTGGGGATAATTTTAATAAATTATCATTTTTACAATCTGACTCTATATTGGTCTCCTAAATTTATAATTTTAGACAAATTTATAAAATTAATTTAGATAGTGGATCAAAATAATTCTTAACCTATTTTGGCAGATGTTTTGATTGAGTGTTATTTGGGGGAGAATTTAAGAAATTGTAGAGACTAATCATTTTAATATATTAAAATCAGCTAGGTAGATGGTCTGAATTTTAAGATAACATAGCATTAAGCACTTATTGGCATTACAGTGGTTCAAAATATTGTGTATTGGAATTAGTTCTCTCTCTAGCTTTACTAATAATTAGAACATAATTATTATTTCTAATGAATAGAACTAGAAGCACTGATTTGTTAAGATATTTTCAGTTTCACATTCCTACTGTCTTTTTAATCTTGATACTAAAAAGTAGAATAAGCCATGTCAACTCAGAATTAGAAACGAGACCTATCCTAAGACCTATATATTGCATTTTAATCAAAATTATTGTACTCGCATTGCCCAATTCAATTTTAAATACTCTAAATAGGGTGGCACCTGTGGCTCAAAAGAGTAGGGCTCCAGCCCCATATGCTGGAGGTGGCAGGTTCAAACCTAGCCTCAGCCAAAAACTGCAAAATAAATAAATACTCTAAATAGCTCATAGGATAGTACTTGTAGTTCTTACCTTTATATAACTAATTCTATTTTTAATTACATGTTCACATTTTATGACAGTTTAGATTTGAAAAGCAACTATTGTTCCTCTGTCAATCGTAGAGAAGATTGATATATCCAAGTACATGTGTCCTGGTTCATATTAAATGGACAGCTACATCTACAGGAAACCAACACATTGGATAACTGAGACTATTCACTAAAAATCAGAAAAGTAAAATACATGTATCCAATATGATTATTTCAGGCTTAATTTGTCAAAAAATTGTTGTTTGAAATGGGTTCCATTAAATCTTTTGTAGATATATTATGGATGAAAGCATAAAATCATCACATTGTTTCAATCAACGTAACAACATTCACCTTTTTTGACAATTGAAATTTTGTTTCAGTGATGGCAGTAGAAACTGGTACTCTGTCACCTCAGATAATAACTGCATTTCTATTTTATTTTATTGGAAATCAATAATGAAATTAACATAACAAGATACCCAGAGATATTTATGAAATGAATGCTCTGATAATGAAGAGAATTGTCACATAAGGAGTAAAACAGTTTGAAACAAAACCATAAAACAGGTTCCAGAAACCAGCTCATTAGAAAAACAAATAATATACCTTTTTCATTTTTTTAGAATTTTGTAAGCACTAAAGAAAGATCACCATCCCCCAAATTAAGAAACACACCCTATCCACTAAAAAAAATCAACACAATCCAGTTTTGTTTCCTAAAAAACAAACAAACAATAATATGCTGTCCTTTAGTTATGTCGATACTATTTTAGAAACACACAACCTTCCAAGACTCAATCAGGAAGAAAAAGAACTTTAGGAGATACCAATAATAAACAGCAAGGTTGAAGCAGTAATAAAAAATCTCCCTACAAAAACAGAAGCACCAGATCAGATAAATTCATAGTTAAATACTACCAGGCCTGCAAAGAAAGAAGAACTAGTACCTATTCTATAGAAATTATTCCATAACCTGAAAAAGAATGTAATCTTCCTTTACTCATTCATTCTATGAAGCCAGTATCTCCTTGATAACAAAGCATGGAAAGGACACAACAATAAAAGAAAACTACAGACGAATTTCCCTTATGAAAACAGAATTATTGAGCAAAAATCCTCAATAAAATACTAGAAAAACAAATTCAACAGCATGTCAAAAGAATAATACACCAGTACCAAATGGGCTTCATTTCAAGGATGCAAGAATGGTTCAACATACATGAACTAATAAATGTGATTCACCACATAAACAGAAGTAAAAACAAAGGTCATATAATCATCTCAATAAATACATAAAAGGCATTTGACAAAATCCAGCATCATTTCATGATCAAAACCCTCACAAAACTTGGTATAGAAATAATATATCTCAAAATTATAGAAGCTATACATGACAAACCCACATCCAACATCATTCTGAACATGCAAAAGGTGAAAACAATCCTGCTAAGATCTGGAACAAGATGTGGGTGTCCACTGTCAGCACTTCTATTTAACATAGTGCTGGAAGTCCTAGCCAGAGCAATCAGGCAAGAGAAAGAAATAAGGTAATTGATATTGGGAAAGAGAAGAGCAAACTATCACTTTTCACTGATGATATGATCTTGTATCTAGAAAATCCCCAAGACTCTACCAAAAGACTTCTAGAATTCATAAATAAATCCAGCAAAGTCTCAGATTACTACCTTTTCTTTAAAAAAAAAAACTTGACATACAACTTAAGTGCATGAATAACAAACTAGGAATCTGACCATTCATATATAAAAATTATAATGCTTTTGTAATCAAGTAATACATACAACCAACTTAATCCGATGTATATTTAATGGCATTCATAAATTGTTTGCAGGATGATTAGGCATAAATTCGAAGTAGTCAGCATACATAGTGCTAATTGATTACTATTAACGTTTACACAAACACATCCTACTGTCCCTCACACACCCACATTCTTCATGTCTCAATTTTAAGTGTCTCATTTTCTAGCACATTACTATGATTATTAAGGGCAGTGAAAGGTGTTGGAAGGAATTCTTACTAAGATAGGTCACATACTTAGTTAACAGTGGTAGATGGCAAGCATCAGGAATCAGAGATAACTTCATTTAGGTGGATAATTAGTGTTGAAATGTCTTGGAATATTTTTAGTCAATGAAATTCAATGATATATAGTTTCCACAAGTGGTTATCCAAGGCCCCACTTAGACTCTCAGGTCTGGGAGTATCACAATGTCCATGATTAATGCCTGGCAACAACTGGTGGGGAATAGGGCAGCATAGATAGTCTCAAGTCTAAAAAGAGACTATGTCCATAATGATGTCAAAAATGGTCTCCAATGACAAAGATTAAAGGGATTGAGGTCCAGGTAATATTTCAGAAGCATTAATAATACATGAGGGCTCATAAAAACTTATGTCAAAAAGCAGCTAAAGCGAGCCCTTTGAATGTAAATTAGGACATTTCACTCTCTTGCTACACACCACTTCAAGTGCCCTAGCATACCTAGAATGGAATCTAAACTCCTTACAATGGTTTAAAAGGCTTACTATAACTTGATCCATCTTTACCCCACCTTTTATTTTTCCATGGAATGTGCCAAACCCACTGCCATCTCAGGCTTGTCCACTTTTTGCCCTCTTTGCCTATGACTATGGTACAATCCTTTAATTCATTAAGGTCTGTTAAAATGTCACCTTCACAGAGTTGTCCTCTCTGAAAACCCTATATAAAACACTATGTCTTTCACTACCAAGCACATTGGCAGTTTTTATTTTCCTTATGGAAGATATTATTGAATATATTTACTGTTCATTCTATACCTCCTCTATTAGAATATCAACTCCATGAAGACAGAACTTTCTGTCTATTGTGTCACCTTGTATCACTAGCTTCATAGCACCTAAGAAAATGCAAATTTCAGAAACTCTCACTTGCATAGCCTCCTTTCAAGGCCTTGCATATAATGTTATATTTTTAATTTGCAGTTGTGTTTGCTAAGTAGGCTTATCAACATTGTATAAACTTCAGATCTTACTAAATCCATAAATAGCATCTAGTGCCTGGCACCACATCAGCTATTATAATAATAAATATTTTCTAATAAAAGAATTTAAAAAATGAATGAATGCCTCAAATGTCTTTGGATAAAAAGACTTGGTAGATAATTCCTTAATAACAAAGTTTGGTAAGGGTTGAGCTAGGGGGGAAAAGTGTAATGATTTTGATTGTTCATTAAATTTTTGGGAAAGGAGTGCTCTAAATGATCTGGAAGAGTTATTAGAAGAGTGTCTCTTACAGCTCTACAGGCCACCATTGCCAATTTCTTTTTTTTTTTTTTTTCCTAGTAATAGGACACCAAATTAGGATAAAAGTATGCATTATGATTTACTGCCTTAATACATGGTGTTCTGATTATAAACACATTCCTTGTGACTTAGCCTTCTTTCTCTTATACTTTTTATGATATGAAGTATACATTCTGGTATATCCAGGGAGTATCCTGAAGAAATCATTGGAGCATGACTGCCTCATTACTGGATTGGATTACTTTTTTCCTTTCCCCTATATTGTTTTTTTTTTTTATTAAATCATAAAGAGGTAGATCATGTATACATTAACACATTTATGGGGTACAATGTGCTGATATTATATACAATTTAAAATGCTTATATCAGACTAGTTAATATATCCCTCACCTCATTTACTTAATTATTGTGTTAAGACATTTATATTCTATCCTTGATAGATCTGACATGTACCCTTCCAATATGCACCATAGGTGTGATCTCACCATTCACCTTCCCTCAATCTGACCTCTCCCTCTTCCCATCCCCCCCCCTTTAACCTGGCCCAAAGTTGTGATCTACTCTTCATATGAAAGTGTAAGTGACTGTGAATTGGTTTCATACTAGTATTGAGTACATCGGATACTTTTTCCTCCATTCTTGAGATACTTTACTAAGTAGGATATGTTCCATGTCCATCCATATAAACATAAAAGAGGTAAAGTCTCCATCTTTTTAAGGCTGCATAATATTCCATGGTATACATATACCACAATTTATTCATCCATTCATGGGTTGATGAGAAAGCATATGTATTAAAAAAGATTTTGTCATAAAGTGGCATTTGATAAGTATAAAAATAGATAGATATTCTATGCATACCTTGTAAATATAGTTAATTATTAAAAATATACATATTTGTGTATATACACACATGCACACTTATAACACACACATATATGCATAGCAAAAGAGAGATTTAGAAAGCAAATCTTAGGACTTATTTCACTTGTTAATATGAAATTCATAAAAATGAGTCATTATTAAAAAGAGCTTAGTTAAATAATACATTACACTTTAAATAATAGTCAAAATTAGTTACAATAAAAGCTATCTATGAGTTGATCTCTCTGACTTTATGGAGGCCCATCTGCCTCAGTTTGTAATCTACTCAAATTGTGTTTTGGCCAGTAGCACAGCCTGAGGCAAATTTATATCAATGTGACTAAAAGCAATAGAAAGTGTTCCTTCAGAGGTTCTCATTGCTTAAAGCTACAATACTTCTTTAAAAGCTCCAAGGTATTATAATTAAAAATGTATCAATTGCTTAACTTGTCAACCAAAGGCAGTTATTGTGAAGCATTATTTCCTGTCAAACAGCTAGACTGTCATTGCCCATGTGTGATTGCATTTATAGAAAAAAATCTAATTTAAAGTGCAAATGTAAATTCTGTGAAGAAAACCTCATCAAAGCATCTCCAAACCACCTGGAATCTGTACTTCCTGGGAACCTGTTCATACTTTACTTTCTATTCATATTTAAAGATAAACATAATTAATATGCAGATATTTGCAGATATATGCAGATATTTGATGGGTGACTTGAGGGAAAGGGTGAAAAGACTCTCTCCTAAAATGCTAATTTGATTTTAACTGAATGACAATTGATCTTGTAAGTAGATATTTCTTTTTAATGATTACTGTTTTACTTTAACTTTTGTTCTCCCCTTTTTTTTCTCAACAACTGTAGAAGGAAATTAGTAATATTGATTAAAGAAGAAAGTAGCACTTGCAGACTCACAGTATCATCATTTAGGACAATTTCAACCTCTTACTAACACCTCAAGTTAGCAAATTCTGTCTCTTACAAAAAATTTGTGGAGGGAAATTATCCCATAGTCTTCTAACCACACTACTTAAATATACAAAGAGATTAAAAATTAAAAAAAGATACATGGATGGCAAAGGAAATTTTTTTTCCCTTTTATGAAAAGCAATAAAACCACTTCTTTACACCGACACAGGGTACAGTCATCCCTCAGTCACTGTAGGGGATTGGTTCCAGGACACCCAAGATTTAAAAATCTATGTATGCTTGCTCACTTCTTGATATAAAATGGCATAGTATTTACATATAACCTATGTAAACCTCTTGAATACTTAATTTAATTTTTTAATTTTTCATTTTTTTGAGGCAGAGCTTCACTTGGTTGCCCTGGGTAGTGTGCTGTGGTGTCTTAGTTCACATCAACCTCACACTCTGATCCACCTGCCTCAGCCTTCCAGTTAGCTGGGACTACAAGTTCCCATCACAATGCTCAACTAAATTTTTTTATTTTTTATTTTTAGTAGAGATGAGATCTCGACCTTGTTCAGGCTAGCCTTAATCTCCTGAGTTCAAAGGATTCTGCCACCTCGTTCTTCTGAGTGCTCGATTATAGGAGGATCCTCACCTGGCCAGATGCCTAATACAACATGTATGCTATGTAAATAGTTGTACTTAGTGTATGTGGGTTTTAAAGTTCATATTATTTTTTTATTATTGTATTGTTATTTTTATTTCCCCCCCAATATTTTTATCTATGGATGGTTTAGTCAGTGAATGTGATATGTAAAACTGGAAAAATGTGAATAAGAATGTGATATGTAAAACTGGGAAAATGTGAATAAGATGATATAAATGTCAATGTCCTTGTTGTGCTATTATACTAGTTTTGCACGATGTTACAAATAGGAAACTTGGTAAAGGACACACAGGATGGTTCTGTTTTATTTCTTACAAGTATGTGTGAATCTACATATCTCAAAATAAAAAGCTTAATTAAAAGCAAAAAGAAAAAACACAAAAAACTAAAAAATCAGTTCTAATCCATTGTGTTCGTGTAAACAAGTTGCTTTTCATGGAAAACTCTTATTTTAATTAAAAACAGACTGCAAATAATTGTGTTGTTAATCTCACTACATTACTTTGAACTGAAAGTGAGGAAAAAATTGGTCAATGTTAATCAATTGCCTTGGAGGAACAGAGAGCTCTTTTGACAGAGTAGCATAATGGATGAAGCATAAAATGAGATAATTGGGAAATGTTTGTTCTAGAGGGCACTAAGTTCATAATTACAATGAAAATATGCTTTTATATTCTAACATTATCCTTTGTAAATACACATACTTTGTCTCTACTTGACTGCATCAATGTATTTTTTTCAAGCCAAATATTCTGTTCCTGTGCAATCTGGCCTGAGGTTTGAAAACTAACCAGAGTGTAAATAATGTCAACTACTTTACTGGCATGTTTTTCTAATGTGAGAGCTTTTACATTGTCTTAAAGACAGCCCCTTGACCAGAAAGACAAAGCCTTTCTTGAATAAATTAGCCCAGTATTTAGAAAAAAAAAAAAAAAGTTTTAATGCTATAATGGAAAATTTTAAACCTGCCTTATTTCAAGATTGCTTTATACTCTTCATAATCTCTAGGTGAATATCTACATATGAAGATGCTAGAAAATTCACAGATAATAGTTTTTTAGAGGTGCTATAAATCAAGTAGTAAATGTTCAAAAATTTGTTTTTTATAAGAAAATCAACATATTTTGTTGAGAGGCTTTGTAATTGTAACATAGTGAGGGCGTAATACTGAAGCCAGAAAAGCAGCCTATGAAATGGAGTCTGAGAAGCTAAGCTTAAGCAGTACAGCTGACCTACTTTGTTCAGCCCACATTCTTTCTCCTCATCCCTTCCATGATTACCTAGTTAAGGTTTCACCATGACTGTGAAGATGTTTACCTCAAAAGACTTTGGAGGAGGTAGTAACATTAAACAAGAAGTGTTGTTATATTGTTAGAGGAAAGGTTACTTTTATGTTGTTTAAATATTGTTACATTGTTAGAGTAAGGGCTACTTTTATGTTGTTTTCTTTGATAATTCTTTCACATAAAGTTAAACATTTATAGGTTTGTTTCCTTGTATCCCCTTGTAAAAAGTAGAATTTTAACTAAGGCAGAACAGACTTGGAGAGGATACCTTTGATGTTTTCTAGATTTCTGGCTGTCTGACCATAAAGCTTGGTGGACCTATCCTCCATCCCTGCATATTGGCTGGACAGCAACAGGAGGCTGGCCTCCTTTGTCCAGTAACATTTCTGGCTACATGAAGGGACCCCCTAGAGTACTCTTGTAAGTGCCATGTTGAGGAAGCCTAGTGGTGGTCTGGCCAGGTAGGCATGGCAGTATACTGGTAGAATGCTCCTAGGAGCACTACTAGGAAATTTCTCCTGGCTGTCTTCAGTCTCTGCTCTTGATACAGGGACCTCCTCCCCACCATTCAGAGCTGGACAGGGACCTCTGTTTTCTAGGCTCAAATATAATAACACAAGGTCACAGTCAATCCAGCAAAATTTAAAATATTAAAGAAGTGGAAGTTTTATAGTCTTTAAATCTCTGATCTTTAATAACAGTTTTAAAGCTAGTTTTATGTTCATCAGTTTGATTTAAGCATTCTACATTTTATATCAAATCATATTATACTCCATAAATTTATACTGTTATGATTTTTAAAAATAACATGATTAATTAACATAGTTTTATTTATAAAAGATTATCAAAATCACTGAACACTGTTTTCCTGATAAAATATTTGACATAAGAACTTACTTTTCTCTCTCCTTTTTTAAAAACAAATTAATTAAAGATTTTTTCATATTTTGGTAGTGAAATATCACAGGCACATGACTTATATAGATACACACTGTCCCATTAGATACCCAAGTGGATCACGTACAAATTCCTTCATATATTCCCTCTTAGAAGTTTTATCTAAGCTGCACAAAGTACAGACATGCTAAAAACTTTCTGTTTGTTCTCATTTTCCTTTTTCTTAAATAAACACTCACCCTATTTCAGGACACAAGTTTCCCACTCAAGATCCTTTCTTATACAATACTATTTTTCTTTCTGTTTAATCTGTCTTACCACAAACACTTTTTATAACATAAGATCACAGTTTACTACAAAGTTACTCATTCACTTAGCCAAAATGATAATTAGATGATTTTAAAAGGTAAATATCTTATTCTTTGACAGAGAAAAGACTCATTTTCTGAAATAATCATAGACAGATAAATCTTTGACTTGATTCAAGAAGACTTCAAGTCGAACCTGAGCTTCCTTATGAAAAAGTTCCAACCACCAAAGACAATTTTAAAAGAAAGGAAAGCCCATATGGCTAATAATTATTCTTACTCCATTTTATGCAAATAACCAGTCCAAGTGCCCTGAGAGTAAAGTTTATTTTGGTAAGTAAATGAATCATACTATGATTTGCCTTTAACAAAGTAAGAAACTATAGAGAAAAATGTGATTCAAAAATGAATTTTTACTGTCATTGTAGCTTTGTCTTCAAAACTTTTTCAGTATAATTGAAATCACACAGTAAGTGGCTTTTTGTAGACTAGATCCTCTGACTTAACATATGCATTTCAGGTTCACTGTGTCTTTTAGTGGTTTGATATCTTACTTCTATTTATCACTGACAATATAACATGGGGTGACTGTACTACAGTTTGTTTATACACTTACCTATCAGAGAATATCTTGGTTGCTCCCATATTTTGTCAATCATGAATAAAACTGCTTAAAAAAAAAAACAACAAAAATGAAAAAGTACGATACACCTGTATTAGATTTTAACATTGTCTGTAAGGTAAGCTTGTGGGAATAAGACATATAGGACTAAGAGACTAGCCAAAAGATATAGAAATATGTGCAGTAGCTAGATTTACTGCAATCCAGTTTTTTTCTTTTTTTTCTTCTAAGTTCCAAGGTAACACATAAATATTAGGTTCTAATATGTAAAATCTTTTAATTTCAAAGTGGACACTGAGAGATATTAAAAATATTTACCCCCAAATAAATTTGTTTGGCATATATTGGGATGGCATCTACAGAAGTAACATTGCAAGAACTTCTAGGAATACTAGTCCCAATTGACAGACTATATGTCAAAAGAGATGTGATTGCAAATGTGTGTCCAACTCTAAGACTTATAGGGAAGAAACTGCAAAAGCCTTAGGGCTGAACAAAGATTACTCAACTCCCTAGCCCAGGTACTCCTAGATAATCAGGCCAGGCTGAATTTCCTGTTGGTTATACTGAAGGACTCTGTTCATTATTAAACATTATATGTTGTGCATATATAGATACCTCAAGATAAATTGAAACTTGAATAGAAAAGTTTTCAATAAGTGATGTGGCTACAACAGGGCCCCATAAATAGTCCCCACATCCAACCAATTTTTACGAATATTCACTGGGATTGCACAAAAATTTGGATAAGTCCTACAGGGTCCCTTAATACTAGATATTATCTTTCTTAAGCTTACTTAAGAACTGTGCTAAGACTGTAAATAAGAACACTAATGTTCTTATCCTACAAGCCTTGGTTTCAAAACTCAGCACTACTGAATATTTGCAGGTGACTGTCAAAGCACTTCATTCTTTTACCCTGGGAAAACCCCAACATTATGTATGTCAGCCTGAAGAAGCCAGATTAGTTGTCACCTCTTTTCCATTCTCATTTGCCCACACCTCAGCACTGAGGTTGGGTAAAAGCCCAGAGGAAAATTGGGGAGAATGAGTAAGAGTTCCCACAACTCTGCAAAAGATCAAGCTTAGCAAAAATAATGATAGGAATCAGCTATTGTCCCTTCATTTGCTTGGTAATAGTCATTGTTGCCTCTGTTTGTTTCTTTACACTGATAATAGCTTTTGAGATATCTTTCATATCCTACATTCCAGTAACAGACCCACCCAGACCAAGGAAGTTACTCAACTGGTCTTGGACCCTCCACCCAAGATAGCCCTTTCTTCTTTTATAAGGAATCCAAAAGATGACCTTTGATCTCTGTCATGGCATGCTCTACCACCTCCTGAGTTACACTACACCACACTCTAAATTTATTAAAAAGAGGCCCCTTGTCCTGATTTGTGAAACCAGAATACATTCCAGCTGGTGACCAGGTTTTCCTCAAGACTTGGAGGAAAAGAACCGACAAACAGCTGGAGGTAAATTGGACTGGGCTTTGGAACATTTTCTCACCACACATATGGTCATCAAGTTGGCTGGGTTACATCATTGCCACATCAAGCCTTATTACTCTGAGAAAACCAACAAACCTGAACTTGACCAGCGTATTGTGAAACTATGTGGAGATGATGTTTAAGAGCTTTAGTTGTCAGCATTGGAAATACAGACATCTTTATTGGTTATTGTACTCAGTGGACCCGTTTTTTGTGCCACCTGTTTTTTCCAGTGTAACTTCAAATCTATCTTTTGACTGAATAAGTTCAATCCCCAGAAAAATACACCAAATAATAGTAATTATTTTCATTTAATAACTATTTCATAGATATGAAAAGCAATAATAAGAGTAGGGGAATGAACCCAGAAAAGTGGACTATAAAACGGAGTCTGGGAAACTAAGCTGAAGCAGTATCGCTGACTTAGATTGCTCAGCCCACATTCTTTCTCCACACAACTTCCATGTTTATCTAGTTTAAGTTTTTCCATTATTATGAGGATGTTTATCTCAAAATACAATGAGGGAGGTAGTAACATTTAGACAATGAGTGTTGTTACATTGTTAGAGTAAAAGATACTGTCAGGTTTTTTTTTTAAATATTGTTACATTGTTACAGCAAAGGCTACTTTTATGTTGGTTTTTTAATGATTACTTTACATAAAGTTTAAATTTTCTAGGCTTGTTTCCTTGTATCTGGTTACAAAAACTATTAGAATTATAACTGAGGCATAACAGCCTCTTGTAGCAGCTATTCTTGCTATACTCCAGATTGCTGGCTGTATGACCATAAATCTTGGTGAACCTATCTCCCATCTTTGCATATTGGCTGAACAGTGATAGGTGAAGATAGTCTAATGTCCTACAAACACACGGAAAGTGCTGAACATCTCTAATCGTAAGGGATATGCTAATCAAACTACAAAGAGATATCACCTAACTCCTGAGAATGATTCATACCCAAAAGTCCCAAAGCAACAGATGCTGGCAAGGATGTGGGGAAAAAAAGGGATATTCATCCACTGTTGGTGGGACCGAAAACTAGTAAAACCTCTATGGAAAGTAGTATTGATATATCTTAAAGAAATAAAATTAGACATACCTTTTAATTCATCATTCCCACTACTAGGTATTTTCCCAAAGGAGAAAAGGACATTTAATTTATTTTTTTTTATAGTTGAACAGATTTTTTTTTTTTTATTAAATCATAGCTGTGTACATTAATATGATCATGGGGCATCATACGCTAGTTTCACAGACAGGTTGATGCATTTACATCACACTAGTTAACATAGCCTTCCTGGCAATTTCCCAGTTGCTGTGTTAAGACATTTACATTCCACATTTACTAAGTTTCACATATACCCTTGTAAGATGCACCGCAAGTGTATTCTCGCCAATCCCCCTCCCAACTCCCCCTCCTCCCCCCTCCCTCCTCTCCCTTTCCCCCTTCTTCCTATTCCTAGGTTGCAACTGGGTTATAGCATTCATGTGAATGCCCTAAATTAGTTTCATAGTTGGGGTGAGTACATTGGATACTTTTTTTTCCATTCTTGAGATACTTTACTAAGAAGAATATGTTCCAGCTCCACAAATGGATTAATAAATTGTGGTATATGTACTCCATGGAATATTATGCAGCCTTAAAGAAAGATGGAGACTTTACCTCCTTTATATTTACATGAACAGGTTTTTATTAACTGCATCTGTCACTGACAAAATATTAATTGGCAGGAAAGCATATCTTGCCTAGTGATAGTTAACTAATGGTAGTTAACAAATAAGTATATTTCAATTAAAACTGTTGGAGAAGTAAAAAGAAAATGAATCACAACTAAATGAACTGTTGATAAGACTACATTCTTCCACTAGACATTTTATTGTTATTAATACTATGACATCTGTCACAAATATTGCTTATAAATTTCTCATCTTATGGATTTTTTAATAAAAAACTATTATAATTATAATATGATACCTAATATTCTGTCTTAATAAAAATTAATCTCAATCTGTCAGATACTACAGATAAAGTAACTCAGTCACTACCTTGCTTGCATTCATTTTTTAAAATAAATCAAATTTTGAAAACTACAGACCAATATCTTTTTTTTATTATTAAATCATACCTGTGTATATTAGTGCAATCAAGGGGTACAATGTGCTGGTTTCATATGCAATCTGAAATATTCTCAACAAAATGTTCAACATAGCCTTCGTGGCATTTTCTTAGTTACTGTATGTAGACATTTGTATTCTGCATTTAGTAAGCTTCGCCTGCACCCATTCTAAGATGCACCATAGGTGTGGCCCCACCCATTAAACAACAAATACATTCCTATATGAAATGAGCCTTAACAAATTAAAGAACTCTGGAAAGAGAATATTGGATTACAAAATAATTTGGTTCACTCTCTCCTACACAAGACTAAAGGCATCAAAATTTACTATAGTTAATTATATGCATTTTTACTTTTGTGAAAATAAATGTGTCTATAAAGAAATATATCTGTGTACTTGGACTGAACTACACAACTCACCTGCCTTGGCCCCCTCCCAGCCTTCAGACAGAATAATGTAGGACTTCAGCCTTCATAATCCTATGAGCCAATGGTGTGTGTGTGTGTGTGTGTGCGCGCATGTGTGTGTGCATCTTTGTGTGTGTACGTGTGTGTGTGTGTGTTTTATGAGTTCTGTTGGTTCTGTTTCTCTGGTGAATTCTGAAAATAAAGTGACGACTCCAATTTTTTACAGGGTAGAGGACATTAGTCAATTACGATTAAAAAAAATGTGTTATAGAAAAATAAAATACATGTTGTTATAGATTAAAAAGCAGAATATAATTCTAATTTTGTTTAAAAAGAATAATTAATAGGGTGGCACCTATTTCTCAGTGGGTAGGACGACAGCCCCATATACCAAGGGTGGTGGGTTCAAACCTGGCCCCGGCCAAACTGCAACAAAAAAATGGCTGGGCGTTGTGCCCCTCCCTCCACCCCAAACTCTTCCCTCCCTTCCCCTCCCTTGGCCCTTTCCCTATATTCATCTGCTATAGTTGGGTTATAGCCTTCATATGAAAGCTATAAATTAGCTTCATAGTAGAGCTGAGTACATTGGATACTTTTTCTTCCATTCTTGAGATACTTTGATAAGAAGAATATGTTCCAGCTCCAACCATGTGAACATGAAAAAGGTAAAGTCTCCATCTTTCTTTAAGGCTGCATAATATTCCATGGTGTACGTATACCACAATTTGCTAGTCGGTTCATGGGTTGATGGGCACTTGGGCTTCTTCCATGACTTAGCAATTATGAATTGAACTGCAATGAACATTCTGGTACAGATGTCTTTGTTATATTGTGAATTTTGGTCTTCTGGGTATAAACCTAGTAAAGGGATTATAGGATCGAATGGCAGGTTAATTTTTAGGTCTTTAAGTATTCTCTAAACATCCTTCCAGAAGGAACTTATTTTCCCACCAAAGGTGTAGAAGTGTGCCCTTTTCTCCACATCCACACCAACATCTCTCATTTTGGGATTTTGTTATGTGGGCTACTCTTACTTAGGTGATATCTCAAAGTAGTTTTGATTTGCATTTATCTGATAATTAAGGATGATGAGCTTTTTAAAATGTGTTTGTAGATTTTGCATCTGTGTTCTTTAGAGAAGTTTCTCTTTAAGTCCCTTGCCCACCCTGAAATGGGGGCACATGTTCTTTTCTGGCTAATAAATTTGAGTTCTCTGTGGATTCTGGTTATTAGACCTTTATCGAAGTTATAACCTGCAAATATTTTCTCCCATTCTGAGGTCTGTCTGCTTGCTTTACTCACTATGTTCTTGGCTGTGCAGAAGCTTTTTAGTTTGATCAGGTCCCAGTAGTGAATTTTTGATACTGCTTCAATTACCTGGGGAGTCCTCCTCATAAAATATT
>CAUYPK010140801.1:0-30468 GCA_963574355.1 Loris lydekkerianus | reverse complement strand
TTAAAGAAAGATGGAGACTTTGCCTCTTTCATGTTTACATGGATGGAGCTGGAACATATTCTCCTTAGCAAAGTATCCCAGGAATGGAAGAAAAAGTATCCAATGTACTCAGCCCTACTATGAAGCTAAACAATAGCTTTCACATGAAGGCTATAACCCAACTATAGCACAAGACTATGGGGAAAGGACCAAGGAAGGGAAAGGGAGGGAGGTGGTTTGGATGGAGGGAGGGTAATGGGTTGGGCCACATCTATGGTGCATATTTGTATCTATAATAAAAAAAATAATAAAATTAAAATTAAGAAAAAAAAATAAAGAAGTTTGTGGCTGGGCACAGTGGCTCACGCCTGTAAACTCAGCACTCTAGGAGGCTGAGGCAGGTGGATTGCTAGAACTCAGGAGTTCAAGGATCAGCCTGAGCACGAGTGAGATCCCAATCTCTAAAAATATCCAGGAGTTATGGTGGGTACCTATAATCCCAGTTACTCAGGAGTCTGAGGCAAGAGAATAGCTTGAGCCCAGGTGTTTGAGGTTGCTGTGAGCCATGATACTATCTATACTACTCTACCCAGGGTGACAAAGTGAGGCTGCCTCAAAAAAAAAAAAAAAGTTTCCAATGCGAAGGGGAGAAAATGAGGAAGAGGTTGGAGGTGTTTGCTTTATTTTACTTTACTTTCTATGGGAGACAATTAACATATTTAATAGTCAATTGTAAAGATTCTGTTCAGAGGGAGTTGTTAAATATGCAAGAGAGAAGGAAGAAGAGAGTGTCGTTTTCTGAGAAGGTGTGTGTAGAGCTTTCATTTCTTTGACAGTAATAGGAATGAAGGGGTCGCCATCGGTTCTGGTACACACAGGTTTCCATATTAGGAAAAAATGGAAGGACTGGGGTTCTAGCCTGATGGCTTTTCTTTCTTCCCAAAAGAGTGAAATGCTTTGGGTAATATGGGGGGAGTAGGAGGCATTATAAATGTGAAGAGGAACAGACAGAGTCTAAAATAGTCATTGTGGAAAATGGGGGATTCAAAAGAACAGACCAATGAGGAAGTTTATGAGGAAGTATAGCCTTATAACCTTAAGGAAGATTTTCTTGCCATCTTTCTGGTACCACTCTGAGGTGGAACTAATCTATATTATCTTCCTCCCTGGAAATATTGTGGTTCATTTTTTATATCATGACAGAGATCATCTGACTCTGTTATGTCACCTGTTCGCATGTCTTGTACCAAGTGATAGCCTATGAATGACATAAATCCATTTCTGATGACTTAATTTATCTTTGGATATTGACAGTTAATCAAATAATTAAAATAAAACATTGCTAGTGTGACCTGGCAAAAATAATGAAAATAATAATAGTACTTTTCAAGTTAAACATTTTAACATTTATTAAACATGTGTCATTCACTTTACATTTTAATTTTTATTTGTAATTTAATTTTGATTTTATAGATACCTGCATTTGTCTACTTAATAGATTAGGAATATCAAGCTTAGAAAGGCTGTTTGTTCGTGGTGACATTGCTATGAACTTGAAAATTCTTTTGAACTTAATTAAGTCTGTCCAATTTGAACCCAGACTTTTTATCTCTATCTTCTATTGTTTCTCTGGTACTAGTGAAATATTTATTTAGTAATATTCTTTTGTTTCAGAAGGTGTTTTTACTAAATATTTAGACATTTTTAAAAATCTTTTGAAGCCATTACAGAGCAACAAAAATTTATTTATTTTGTGTAGATGAACTTTATGTCTGAGCTGTATTATAAAAGTACAGTGAAAGGGAATTATTGTGGGAATACCCTAATAGACTGACTGAATTAGAACTCAGTATCACCATTACAAAATCACACAAGAAGAATGTAAAGCTCCTTGCTTTGGCCAGGGATGAGTATGTGTTTAATCTATTCATAATGAACAGAGAAAAAGAAGCAACTGAGATTTCAGGTCATAAAGTGGTCCCAAAGTTGTTCAGATAAAAGTAGCGTTGTCACAGACAGAGGTTGAACCTGTTTCTGAATTGTAAGCAGATGCCCAATTCAAATGAAAGGATGGAATGGAAGCCTCATTACTACTCTCCAGTGTACTGCTTTTTAGGAAAACATACAGAGAAAGAAAAAGAAACTAGGATGAAGAGCACAATTTAAAAATAAATGAAAAAAGAAACTAGGATGAAAAGCACAGTTTAAAAATAAATGGAAACCTTTTACACGTGAATCATCCTGGGATGATCACGAAATCTGCGTCCTATGGGCCATTTTACTTATTTCTTTAAGCTATTCATTGATAGAAAAGAATGTCAGATGAAAGAATAAAAAGGAAACTTTTTATTCTTATAGAACTTCAGTTATTACATTTTGTCACTTACTAACAATAAGGAAGAAAAACAAAATAAATATAATGAAGTTTAGTAACCCATGAATACACCTTCTTTCTCTAATTCTCTAAGTCAGAATTTCTCAAATTTTAGAAGAAAGTTTATCCTGAATATTTATCTTTCTAAAATCTTTTTTTATGGATAGACTTTTAAAAAATAGTTTTAATATATTTGAATATTTACATTTAAATTTAACATACATTCAGAACAGAATATTAAAACATATGTATATATATTTGAATTAAGTATTCAATAATATTTACTTAAAAGAAAGCTTCACATACATACCATTTGATGACTGAACATTTTAGTTTAATTTGGTATAAATCCCATTTCAGGGGAAAGAACAAAATTTGGAACAAATAAACTAAAAAACAATATATATGATTTTTGATTAGGGACTAAACCTGTTTATGATAAAATGTAGATTGAAGTATAATTGTGGAAACTATGAAAATATGTGAATATTGACTTTATAATAATAATTTTTGAAATGCACAAAATAATTTATCTGTATGTTTTCCATATTGTTTTTGATTAATGAGGTATACCAACAATGATGCTTTTGAAAACAACAGAAAATCAATCGAAATTGGTTTAACAATGAGGAGGTTTATTAGTTCCATAACTGGAAGACAAAAGATAGAATACCATTGAGTTTTAATTTCAGAATTCTAGTTTCACTTTTTATAAATCTGCTTTTGTCAAATATAATTTTATACGATAAATACACTCATTTTAAAGGTTCTGTTTGATGCATTTTGGCAAATGAATATAACCACAGTTAATCAAGGTAACATATTTTCTTTACTTCCCTTAATTCTTATGTGGTCTTTGCAGTCATCCCCTTACCCCATTTCTAGCCCTTGGCAACCACTGATCTGATTAACATTACAGACTGGTTTGCCTGCTCTAGAATTTCACAAATCATCAGGCATGTCTTGCTTCTTTATCTCAGCACCATATCCTTAACATTTATTTATGTAATTTTGTGTGTCAATTATATGTGTATCTAAAGTTCAAGATTTTCAATTTCTGAGTAGTATATTGTAAGAGTATATAAATTGTAGTGCTACTTTTATGCCAACAGATTTGAGATGGTGCAAAATAAGATCAAAACACTCTAAGAAGATCTAGAAAAGAGAAGAAAAGAAATTCTAGAAAATCCCCTGAGGATGGGGCTACATGGTTTTTTACCCTATCTTCTTCCCCTGCTACCCTAATTTTTCTATTTTTAATAGAGACAGGGTCACACTCCTGTTCAGGCTGGTCCCAAACTCCTGAGCTCAAGGGATCCTCTCTCGTCAGCCTCCCAGAGTGCTAAGATTACAAGTGTGAGCCACTGTGCCTGGCCTCCACATGGATTCTTGGTCATGGCAGCCTCTTTTGTACTACTTGAAATTAATGTAAAACTGTGAGTTCATGCCTTTTGAACCTAAAGTTTTGAGAATAATTTGAGTCCTGAGTTTAAGGTGAATTCACCAAGCAAGGATATGGATTTGCTGCTGATAGGCTTATGCAGAGAATCATGAACCTAAAACAAGTTTACAAAATCTTTGTTTCAAGAGTTTATAGGCAAAATAAATAAGATGAATTCTAGTCATAACTCCTTGAATGGAGGTTTTTGTCTTAGGAATTCTCATGGAGAATTATATGAGATTGACATTGTTGTGAGCTAGGATGATGCCATAGCACTCTCGCCTGGGGCAACAGAGTGAGAATCTGTCTCAAAAAATTATCTTTTAATTTCTTATCATTATCTGAGAGAACCATCAGGTCACCTTGGTCTTATCTAGGAGTCTCCATTTGACTCTCCAACAAATTTAGTACTAAGGTTTTAACTTTTACCTCTAATTCCATATATAGCCCTGTAAAACCAAGGACCTTGGCCTGCCACTAATCTACTGAATAAAAAAAGGATGGATTTTTCTCCATTTTTTCTTCCATTTTCTTGCCTATATTATCCTTTCCCTGGCTGCTTGTATCCCTTACTCTTCCCTGAGAAAGGATATAACCCTAGAGACTGTATTATTAAAGCTTTCTGAACATGTATCATTACCTGTTCTTTCTGACTATATCACTACAGTTTTCTGTATCTAAAAGCTTTCTGGATTTTGTTAGAGTTCAAGTACTGGGGGGTGAGGTGGACAGAAGATTAGATAGCAGGATTTATTTTCTTTGCTTATTCTTTGCCTGGCTGCAATTCTGTGAGTACTGGTGCATTCTGTGTTTAAAACTCCTTCTGGATGGCCCTACGCTATTTTTAGTCTTTTCTAACACCATTACCTCTTTTCCCTCTTTAGACTCAAAAGTGAAAATAGTATTCCAGTGTAGTTATTTTTTGGATTTTCACAGCCCTTTATGATTCCCTAAATCCTGTAAAACTTTGATAATTAGTGGCTCCATTAAATCCTCTACCTCTGAGTATTTAATCCATTTTTGGCACTGACCCTATTAAAATATGAATATTACATTTTTGTTTGTTTGTTTTAGTTAAGGGAAGTGAGACTCAGAAAAACTAAATCTATGTAAAGGAAAGAAATATGGTGTCTTAAACTGTTTCAACCTGTTTAAACTGGGATCTGTGTTTCCCAGAGTTCCTATGCCAGAGTGGTTGAAGTTTGCTGGAGAAAAATGTACATGTGACTTGGAAAATAGCAGTAAAGTAGTATTTACTACTCTCTGAAGTTTGTGGGGGTCAGAGGTAGTGAAGGACAAATGTAGGTACCTGGTAGGTTTCAGCTTTACCTCCTTCTCTTCTGTGTATGCTGTTCTTTTTTCTGGCTGATAAGTCCTGCTAAAGACAAACAGTGGCTCCAGACCTGCTATCAGATGCTTCTAGAGTGGGTTATATAGGCAAAAGCTCCCATTTTAACTGTAAAAATGCCTATGATGAAAGCCCATGTAGGGAGAGAAAGCCATCTAATACAGCCATTCCAACCATCCCTGTTGAGGCCAGAGACCTGTGGGTAAGGCGATTGGATAGCCTCCTGCCCTAGTCAAGGCTTTCAGATGACTATGGCCACATAAATGGCCCAAGGCACAACCAACAGAAGACACACACAATTTAATCTTAAGAAATAAATGAATTATTGTTATTTTAAGTGACTTAACTTTTGGGATTGCTTTTATGCATCATATAGAAATGGGTACACATAAGTGGAATGTTGCTATATTAAAAGCTCAAAACATGTGACACCCAATTTGAGAATTAAAGATAGGAAGAATCCCGAAGGGTGACAAGGAAGCTGCTATTAGAAACTGTAAAATCTCTGAGAAAACCATCAGAAGCTAGATAAAAGGCAATCTATGCTATGTGTTGGCAGACAAAAATGGCCAGAATGTTGCCTTGTGGTTGTTTAGAAGTAGAAACTAGTAAGGGCTGTTGGATCGGTCTCACAAAGCTTTCAGGGACAGTGTTGAAGATGCCAATTGGCTTTTTTTCGTATCATCTGGTCAGATGTGGGAAGAAAGAGATGATCTAAAAATAGAATTTTACAGTTTTCAAACAGAGTTTTAAAGAAATAACAGGGAACAAATTTTGTTTTTTTGGAAAATAAAATTATGTTTCATTCCTATTCTCTCCCTGGCCAGTGTAACTTGATTAAAGTAAAATGAGATCTATGATTGTAAATGCAATAAAGATGTGTCTATAGGACCTTTTATTCAGATTTTTGGAAGATGTAAGGTGATGTCAAGGAAACATTCATTTCTATAAAATAGTATTCTAAAAATTATAAGAGTGTTGCTATAACAGCCTCACCTGCCCTCAGATAAAGTGAAGTCATCTTGGCTCCTCTAGCCCAAAACTGTTTGCTATTATCCCAGCAGATAGGACTAATCCAAGGGCCACCAATAGAAGAGCTACGTAGATTTCCAGCACTACACTTTTGTATACTTTATAATGTAATACCAGGTAGCTAATGCAGGCTATTCTTCATAATTATGTGTAACTAGAAATGTAATTTAATCCTGATTTAATAATTTTTTTAGAATAATAAATTTGATCTGACCCCCAATCTTCATATTAGATTTAGAAATATGTCTTTCTGTTATTTTTAAGGTGAGAGTTCACAGAGCTTACAATGTAAATGTCAGTCATTTTTTCCTCAGTATTGTGACATGAACCCCTTTAGAGAGAAAGGATTCACAACCAGTACCAGAATCCAGGAACCTGGTATAGGTGAATATTCTACTGATGCTACTTCTATTATAGATCTGGAGGAGGCATTTGTTAACACAAAGTATACTCAGATGTTCCACCTTTAGCTATCAGCACCATCTCCATCATTAATGTGAGAACACCACCAATTGGTCTCCTGTTTCACTGCTGGATGTCAGATTTAGGCAAGTCACCCTACCCTTGGCAGGAATCAAGGTCACCTTGGTTTTGGAGGGGCTACTACTTCACCGTGCTGGCTGTGCAAAGAGTTGGAGTCAAGTATGACTGGCGTGCCGCCATCTAGGAAACATTCCCTGCTCAGAGCTGCCAATCTCTGTTATAGCTGCCAAGGCACTGAAACTGATGTTCCCTGTTGAAGACAGTCACCCTGTTTCATGTCAGCCCTGACCACAGCTGTGGCAATGACATTCTTGATTTAGCAGTGGTTTCTCATAGGGCAGAAAGGAGGAGGGGGGAGGTCAGGAAAAAAGTCTTCTCATTAGTATAAAATTTAAGAATTATTGCCATCCACCAAGCCATGCTATTTAGAATCAACTTTTCAAAATAATTTGTTTTCCCTCACTCACATACCCATTATTTATGAAAACAGAACTGGAGTGATAAGGTAGCTTAAAGATAGAGAAAAACTCAGAGACAGGCTGTTTACTGCTCCAGCCTGTCTCAACTGACAATGAGCATGTCTGGAGTCCTTCCGCCACATGGCCAGTCCCTGCCTAGGGTTCCTGAATATCCAGTTCTGAACCGCTGAACATTAGCTACAACATTTCATCCTAACACTTACAATCTAATACTCTTGAAGCTTAAAAGGCAAGAAATTTAAGTTTCTCTTTTATTTTTATCAGGTTAACACATTGGTCTACGTGAAAATTTAGTCTTTCTAAAAACTTGTGCTGCACATCTAAAGAGAATAGAAGTAATGTGGCCAGTGTGAAGGAAATAAAAAGTGACAAAAAATTATTTCTAGCAGATGGGCTGTCAGTATCAAAATTGATTCATTATTTCACAACACCTGGAGAGACTGTCATGCCCCACTTAAGTGTTCTGTGCTCTGTATGGGTTTAAGATTTTCTATCTATGTCTGAAGTGTAAGAGAAAGAGATTCTTAAAGGATATTTCAAAGGTGTAACAGAAGCTGTAAGGATTTACTGTCAAAAAACTTAGAGAGGGCTACTCTGTTTCTGAACTGTCAATCTAACATTCTACTAAAACATTTTGGCAGCCATTTCCCTCAGAATTGTCAAATGTGTCATTGATAATAGTTTTGCATCATAGAGGGGAAAGGGGATATTAAGAACTTAATTCTCAACGTTTGTCAGTTAGTGGTGTCACCAGGAGTTTCAAACAAGAGATAGTCTAATTCATCTGAACATGGAACCTGAGGTCTTGCAGACTGATAGAGTATAGGAAGGGGCAAAGGAAATGGGAATTTACTGACGGTATACTGTGTTCTCAGTGTTTCAATTTTTCAAATTCCTCCAAACCCTGGGGGACCCGACTTGTTATCCTCTAGTTGCACAAAAGAGAACTGAGGCTCAAAAAGGGCAAGTAAATTTCCAAAGACCATACCCCTTAGTGTGCTGTTGGGATAGGTGCTTGCCTCACCAAATCATGCCACTTAGTACATGTCTAAGGACTATGTAATGAGGGGGCATGATTATGCTATTTTTCTTTATTAGACCATAGGAAAATAACATGTATAGTGATCCAGATTATCACAAAACAGATAGGTAGCCAAAATCCCTAAATGATAATATTATGCTATAAACTATTGACTATTGTAATAGTTTGAGCTGTCATGATCAGGACTGATGCTGCCAGCAGGACTCTCATTTTATCCCCAACAGAAATGATTTTTAAAATATGTGATGTGTTTATTGTAAAGCCCCTGGGCATAAGTACAAGAACACAAACAGCATTTACATATCTATTATCTATTAACTGACACTGCATTTGCCAAGCATTTGACACAATTAAGCAAATGCTTGACTGAACAGATGGGTCTTCTGAGGATCCCTAAGGGCAGGTCTACATTAACTGTGCCAAGGGGGGTTAATGCACCCATTTGGCATCTGCATGCATTTTCCCATCAGCACACACACTACTGCTTTGCATGGTTGCAAATGGGCCCATTTTTGTCCCAGGGGACTAAGTGTAAATGGCTTGAACTATCTCCAGTTTGTTCCATTTTTGTCTTTTGTTTGAAATGTATCCCTAACAATGGCTTACCTCCTGTGATTGTTTCTTGTATTTGTTCACTTAAAAATGGTCTGTGCTTTTATTTGGTTTACAAATAGAATTAAGGAAATAGAACACTTTTCTTTCCTTTTTTTTTTTTTTTATATCTCCATCAGAATTCTTTTTTTTTTTGGGGGGGTGATTCATTGAGGGTACAAAGAATTAGGTTACACTGATGGCATTTGTTAGGTAAAGTCCCTCTTATAATTGTGTCCCACCCCAGGAGGTGTGGCACACACTATGAACCGCCACCACACTCCCACCTTTCATCTACTTGCTCCCTTGTCCCCAACTGCCACCTTGTATTAGATCATCTACTGCCTTCATCACAAAGTCTCAAGTCTGCAGATGCCAGCATGGATGTGGAGAGAAGGAAACACTTACTCTGCTGGTGGCACTGCAAAGTAATATAGCCTTTCTGGAAGGAAGGATAGAGAATCCTCAAAGAACTCAAAGTAGATCTCCCATTTGATCCTGCAATCCCATTACTAGGCATGTACCCAGAAGAAAAAAGAAAAAATCCTTTTATCATAGGGGCATTTGCTCCAGACTGTTTATTGCAGCTTAATTTTATAATCTTCAAAATGTAGAAATAGCCTAAATGCCCATCAACCCAGGAATGGATTAACAAGCTATATGTATACCATGGGATACTATGCATCCATTAGAACAGCTTTCTTAGGCAAAACGCATAGACTTTGAATTTTATGCTTAGTTTATATGGCTTCTAATGCCAGGTTAGCTATAGGAGAGAGGAAAAACAACTCCTATGTTAATTGCAATAATAAAGAATTTAATATTATGATACCTGACAAAAGAAATATATATCTTTCATCAGACTGTTTTATGGCCTCTAAATTGATTCAACCCCAGACATAAACACTTAAGTCAGAATAGTAGACTCCCTTAGCTGTTTGTTGTATGTACATACATGCCTGTTGGAAATGACCATTAAACATTGCCAATTAAATTTTTGTTTTTCCTTTGACCAAATCCTTATTGCTTCCTTCTAAGCTTCTCTTGAAAGGACCACAGTTCAGTTCCTGATCTGGGGAGATGCTTTGACAGTTTGCACATTGCAGACAGGGAGCTACCATACAAAACAAAATGTGGCTGTTGTAAGTATTGGGGTTAATAACATGCAGTGCTGCATGGACTTTATTCTTTGACATTTGCAGTGCTCTGTAGCTCCATCAGAAATGCTTGGCAAGATAGGATCTGTGTCATTCTTTGTAGCTAATGGAGATTAGCACTAAAAGGAAAGCAACTATGAAAATACATTGCATGATGCAGGTCATTATGTAGGAGTATGAAATTTAGAAAAAATGAATAGCTCGACATCATGTCAGCCTTGTAAAGGAAGCAGATACACAAGCAGAATGAAGTTATTTAATAGTATTGCCAGATCAGGCATTTGTAATGGAAATTAGGTTGCTTTTATTCTCTCTTTGAGAAAGACTCTTTTAGCAGTATTTCATCAATATATATATTTAATTTGTTGAGTGGGAGATAATCTTACACTAGGCAAATCCTTCTTATAACTTTTCTTTTAACAGCCTATGCTTTTATTTCTTTTGGTTTTCTAAAAAGAAAAAAGAAAAGGAAAGGGTAAATCCTCTGGAGGTACCTATGTGTAAATATGAACCTAAGGATTTGCTTAACTGCATCACCTATATTCTTAATTGTCAATATAGTGAAGTAAAATGTACTTCATGTAAACAGCACACTAAAAGTCATAGTGGGCATAGCTCATAAGTTTTTAGCTTTCTACCAATTTAAAGAGGAACAAGATTAATTCAGGATTACCGTATATGCTTGAGTATAAGCCGAGTTTTTTTCGGCACAAAATTTGTGCCGAGTTTGGGTTTGAAAAAACTCAGCTTATACTCGAGTATATACGGTATTTAATTGTTTCTTTGCACTCATGCTACAATATATTCCCAATTTTGTAAAGATTTTAGGTTAAGCACTTGCCACTGCTGATTGTAGAGTAAAAAGAGATCTTCAGGTTTTTCTACTAAAGCATAATTATTTGGGAAATCTGAGCCTTCTAGAGTTTTTTTTTTTTTTTTCCTTCTACAGTTTTTACTCAGTCAAATAGCTAGTTAGTAATGATCTAATATTAAAATTGACTGTGTCAAAACACAGCAATTTTTTTTTGCCTAGTATAATGCTTCTCCATTTCAGATAAATTAGAAATTTTTGTTTAATTATTTAATACATAAAACATATTCAATAAAAGCAGTAGCATGTACTCATATAAATTCCCCAAAAATCTAGAACATGAGCAATATAGTTAAATACATGTATTATATAAGGTCTGACAAGTTTGCAAACTCATCACTGTGGTCACCTTCAAAGTATTCCCTTTGGGAAGCGATATTATAACTCTTTTTTCTGGAAGGGCCAAAGTTGTTATATTACCCTTGATGTCTTAAATGTCATCAAAATATCTTCCTTTCAGTATTTTCTTTATCTTTGGGCAAAGAAAAAAGTCATTGGGGGTCAGATCAGGTGAGTAAAGAGCATGTTCCAATACAGTTATTTGTTTCCTGGCTAAAAACTTCCTCACAGATGGTGTAGTGTGAGCTGGTGCATTGTCATGATGCAAGAGACACACCTTTCTCATGTCAAGATTTTCACTTAAGGTTTTCCTGTTTCTCTATTGATGTTTACTTGGACTCCTATACTTCTCACAGTCAGTTGACTATTTTGACATGTAATCCAATAAATTTTTGCATTGTTTTCATCGGTTCTGCTTGTTATTATCTGTCCTAACCTCTCTACATAAGTGACACTTTCTCTCCCCTCAGAAAAACACTTAATCCATTTGTACACTGCTGTTTCCTCATGGGCTTTATCCTCATAAACTCAGACTAACATGTTCCTCGTTTCACTTCCACTCTTGCCAAGTTTATTAAACAATTTAATGTTTGTTGCACTAATTCAAGCTATAATATTCTTGTAATGGCACACCAAATGATAATGAACAACATTGAATTGCCATTGTCATCGAATAGCAACAATGATAACGAACATCACTCAGGAAGACACCACCACATGTGAATATGAACAGTTGTAAGACACCAGTATCCTAAGGTTATGAAATCATACTGAGCTGTTTGTACAGTGCTGCCAAGGTAAGGGTACAGTGGCAAGTTTTTGAAAATAATTATGAGACCTTGTACATCTCCTGTAGTATTAATTAAAATGTACTACAAATTAAAGCATATATCATCTCTCTAGAGGTATTCACTGTTCCCAATTTTATGTATATCCTTCCTGATTTCTGTACATAGTGTGTGTCTGTGTATTTAATTTTACAAAAATAATGTCACACAAAAGTTGCCATTTGCTCTTTTTCTTAACAATTCATCACAGATATAATAACTATAGACATTTATTTTGAAATAAATTTTGTAATACTCATTTTTGTATTCTCTTGAACTGAATACTATTATAGGAAAAATTCTCCGTTCATAGATGACCTAATGCTGAGTTACTAGATTAGACTTTGTATCATTTTCAAATTAATTGGCCAGGAGCAGAAATATTATGGACTTGTTTTGAAGATTAAATATATTCATATCATTTTGGTTTATCCTTACAAAGATAGTAAAATATGGCTATAGTTTTTCTAGGTTCACTTATAGGCTTTTTATTAAAATTTAAGGCCTATTCTCAAAATACAGAAAATAAAGCTAACATCTTTTTAAAAAATCTTTTTGAATCCCATATGCTTAGGCCAGAACCCCATGAAAATTAATCCATGGAGCTTTGAAAGCAAGTCCAGGCAAAGCTATCAATGCAAATGCCTAGCACACATGAACACTGTTGCCCTAACAATTACACAGAGAGCAGAGGCTTTTAGTTATCTGACCTTCTGTCTGCCCTGTAAATACATCAGTGTCAGTCACAGCCCCAGAAGTGAAGACTGAATATCCCTGAGTTCAGTCCAGCAAATCACACCCAACAAATGTTTGCCTCTCATGAATGAGGATCTGTACTTATTATCTTCTGATGTTTTCCCTTTTCCATGTTTTCTAACTTATACAATTGTATATTTGGTATTCCATGAGATCTTTGCAAAGGTGATATGGTACAAAAAACAGAAACATTCATCTTGGAGTGCTTAGATTATTATAAATCAGTAAGTGACTTAGTGCCTAAAGTAGATTTGTTTTCATTAACTTGTTTTCTTGTTTCAAGGGGCACCATAGACCAAAGTGTGACACAAATCACCAAATTAGCTACAATATATTCTTACTTGTAGTCTGTTTTCTAGAAAGTTCAACTCTAGTTTGTTCCTTGTATTTGAACTATCACAAGAAAGCAGTTTCTTTTGATTAAAGAAAATGCTTATTAGGAGTTATTAGAGTATACTGCCTAGTAAGGAATAGCCATCATTGAAAGTCAGGGTTGGGTAGACATTGGTCAGGTGTGCATCTTGGGAGTACTTTTGGCAAGATTACAGCAATGTCTCAAATAAATTCAGACCTGATCCTGTCAAGTTATATTGTAAGTATAGCTTCTCTGATGGTCTGCCACAAAACTTCTTAAAAAAAAAAAAAAAAAAATATATACACACACACACACACACACACACACACATATATATATATATATATATATATATATATATATATATATATATATATATATACACACACATATATATTGGGTTGGGGGTGGGCAGAGAGAGATAAGTAAAGAACAAGTAATTTAAGAGCTTATGATAATATTCTTGATTAATTTTAGACTAGCTACCCTATGAATCCTACTGGGAAAAAAAATAGCACCTAATTCTACATTAATTCTGATAAAGCTTTAACTTTTCCTAAGACTAGTTTTGGAGGGAAATCACTATGTTGTGGAAACTGCAAAATAGCTTTTAGCAATGCTCAATTTTGTAATGGAAATAAATGTCCCATTGGATTTTACAGCTTTATTTTCACATTTTATTTTAGAAACATTTTATGCTTCTGTACTGGTTAAGTTCTAGGAGAACCAGAGGAGGAGTTGAATAGAGTGATTCAGAATTAGTGTGGTACAGAGACCATTACGTGCTCAGATTTCTCTCCCTTAAGAATACAACAGCAGTTGTATAGTAAAAGAAGGCAAAAATTTTGTTTTAAGTGGCTCTCTACATCTTGATCAGAGACTTGTCTCACTTTTTTCTCAAAGTGAGAAATGTACTTTTTTTTTCAAAATAATAGCAGAAAACACCATAGATATCTTATTTTAAGTTTGTCAATTTAGTCTTATTTTCATAAGTAACACTGACCTTAACAGTTCATAAACACTTAGCGAACTATATGAAATGAAATAAGTAAATCAAATTGTATAACTTATTTATTCAACTTTTTATTAGATCAGCAGAAAGAAACAGGATTATGGAGATGAGATTAATACTCCTTATTCTTAAGACTAAACCTCAATTTTTGCTATGAACTTGGGCAGTCACAGGATGTGACAGGAACTCCATAGATGTTCTTTCTTCCTCCTTGTGAATTCAAGCCAACTACTCAGAAAGAAACTTCGTCTGAAGAAAATAGCAAGTAAAAGAGTTGGAGCATAGGTAAAGGTAGTATATGGAGATGTGATTTATACTATTTTCAAATATTGTAGTTTCTAATCTATGGTTTATTTCTAGTGCTTTTTCAATTGTGTGTGCTTGAGCCTTTTGGAAAACTTATCTATTTCCTTTAAAGGGTTGATGATTTCTACTTCAATATGTGATATTTTAAGGAGTACTAAACTTAATGTGTTCAACATTACTTTCCCAGATGGTGTATTCTCTTTTCTCTTAAGTTCTTAATATCTATATTTAATATTTTCCTGAATGCCCCCCAACATGATGTTTCAGAGGAGGACAAGTTATGACTGACTTCTGCAGACACACAATCCAGACCATCTCCTCCTTGCTCAAATTATTATTCCAAATGGTGCAATAAGAACTACCCCTGTTTCCCCGGAAATAAGACATCCTCTGAAAATAAGACCTACTTATAGGAAAGATAAGATGTCCCCTGAAAATAAGACCTTAGCACATCTTTGGGAGCAAAACTTAATATAAGACACTGTCTTATTTTCGGGGAAACAGGGTAGATGTGATCCTGTACACAATGGGGCCAATTGTAGGTGAGGAGCTTCCAAAATGAGAGTGGGAAGTTACATAGAAAAGAGAGGCCCGTGCCTCCTCTGTTATTCTGGTTTGAGAGAGAATGTCTGTGTCCTTGGAGACGTAATGGGAAGGTTCTTGGATCTTCACTCTTGGGAATGTCAGTAAATTTCTTCGGTAGGAGGAAAAGACAAGGGTCATTAGTTTTATAATCCAGGAGCTGCCTTCATTGTCCAGCTCTCATTCCCCTTGAGATGTAAACATATTCCCCACTGAGAGGTAAGTCTCTCTGCAGTTCTCACTATTGGACTGAATCATAAATTAACCTCCAGACTCAGTTTGGGCACACAGGTCCCAACTTTCACTGAGAGTTTCTCCCCAACAACAACAACAACAAAAAAATAATCAACATATAAACAAACAAAAAAAGAAGTTTCTATTATTCAGAATCATAAAATAATATTTTCTTTATAGCCTCATGTCTTCTAGGTGTCATTTTTGTCTGTATGCCTGTCTAAAAGATTTGTGGAACAGGTTTTAAAGTTTTTTGTATTTATTTCTCTTTTATAGGAGTAAGATCATACAACCTTGTGGATATAACTATAAAATTTATTGAATAATTGTTTAATTAACTAAAATAAAACTGCTTAAACAACAGTTACCATAGGATATTGGTTAATGCACTGGAATGTAGCTACTTCAGCATTTGCCTCATGTAGTTAAGCAAATGTTTTTAGTCAGCACCACCATTTTGAGACTGATTGGTTTGAAAAGAGGTAGAGGGAGGGCTGACTCAGAAATCATTTAAGACCACAGTCTCAGCCTGAGAAGCCATTTTGGATAATAGTGGGGGTCATTTATTCTTACATACTATGTAGTATTATTACACATGATAGGCAAGACAAGGATAGAAAGTAAGTTCTGTGCTAAATCAACATTTGTCCTATTGACATATGACCTGTTATGAGGGTGATTCAATCAATTGAAGTCCCCAGCATACAGAAACTTTTTGTTTTTAATTGTTTCATTCTCATTGTTGCATGAAAATTAGGTCTGATGGAGAGAAAGAAACACCCAAACATCTGCGTTCAAAGAGGAAGGTCTTTATTTAATTCAGTGGAGCCATAGGGGATGAGAGTCCAAAAGTGGCACAGCTTCCCAACTGGAGCTGTCTTTTCCCTTTTATCTCCAGCCAAGAGCTCCTGTCCCACAAGTACCCATCTCATTGGTCAGTTTGAATTGAGCTGGAGATGGTGGCATGGGGGCTTTTACCGAAGCAGAAGTAAGTGTTAGTTTCAAGGTATCAAGAAGTTAAGTTTCTACAATTTCCTAAGAGCTGAGTCACCATGGGGAGGACTTTGCCAGAGTGTCCTTGGGGCTTCTGTGGGAAGCCTTTTATTCATTCAGCTCTTACTTTTCTTGGGTATAGTAGACTTCTAATAAATATGTATTATATGAATAAGTGAATAAATAGCTGAAGAAAATCAGGGAAAGTGAAAAAGACTCTAGTATTGGTTGAAGGATGCTGGTGTTTTGCTATTATCCTGTTTTGATTACTTATTTAAAACTTTTAGCTTTTCTTTCCTTATTAAAATTATTTTCTTCTTTTGTTTCTATGCTGACGTGGACCACAGAGATGGAAAAGAATTACCCTATTGTTTCTATCTCTATGGTCCTCCTCTTCTTACTTTAGTGAGTTCAAATACTAAGCTCGTTTTTTAAATGTGATGTACTCAGTGGCTCTTTCTTTGGAACTCTTCTCTCCCTTTACCTTTGTCCTGAATTATGTCATTCTAATCCTTGGTTTTAACTACCTATTATATACACATACTTTCTAAAAATCTAGCTTTAGCATAAACATCCTTTCCAAGTTGTTCTTCAATTCTTTGTACACAGAGAATATAAAGCTAAATTAATCATCTTTTGAGCAGTATGTTCTTGCCCTACATTTCTTCTTTTTGTAACTATAACTAATCTCTACCTCAGTGAATGAGACCAAAACAAATTCCATTTCCTTTCTCTTTCTTCTCATACAGTCTATTTATCAAAATCACTCATCCCCTACTTTCCACTGCCACTGGCACTTTCTTATTTCTGATCCATATCAATCAGCTCCTGCCCTCTTGCTTCTAGTTTTTCTTACTTGCTTTATATCCTCTACTCTTCTATCAAAGGGATTATTCTAAAAGACAAGTATGATCATATATCTGATTAAACTTTCACTTATTAAATTTAATTACTACATTTAGATTTCAAGATAATTTTCAGATCTTCATAATCTGAACTCTGCCTTCCTTGAATCCCTCAGATGTTACTCTGTCTTATATATTCTTTGTTCTTATCAGTGAGTTATTTATTGATTTATTTGGAACTCAATCATTGATTTTCTTTTTTATTTAACAATCATTAAATGAGAACTTATTACGACCCATGAGATTTATCTAGGAGCTAGGGGTTCAGTAGAAACAAAACAGACATAATCTATTTCCTTAAGAATTCTACAAACAATTAAAGAAGGTTATAGATAAACAAGTTAGATAGTTACAAATGCAATAAGTAAAGATTATAGAGTACCTATACAAGCAGAATTTGATGTAGTCTGTGAAGTAACGTGTATTTTTTCTATGGAAAGAAAATGTATTCTAAGCCATAAATATGAGGGAGAGTGAACTCAGTATGAAGGGGAAAGCATCATTCCAAGAAAGACAGAGATGGTGAGAAGATATTGAGGCAGGGAGAAAGTGCAGTACCTCAGTAGAGAAGAGAACAAAGGGAGAAGAGGCAGCTGTGCATCCTGCCATACTGTTCTGTATGTCGGTTCACTCCCTTTTTAGGTACCCCATCCTTCAATTGTTAGTTAAAATGTCACCACCTCCTCTACAAATGCTTTGATTTTTATCTTGTTTTCTTTGGGCTCTTAAATCACCTGCCAAGCCTTCTATCATAAACTGTATCTGGTATTTGTTGGAATGAACCACCTGCATTTTTTAAGGCTCAGCACTGAGGTTGAGACTGTGAAAAATTAATAAATTTTTATTGGATGAAAGAATGAACACATGAAAACTGAGCTGAAGAGTGTGATTTTGCGAGCTTTGGCATTGTATAAAGTACTGTCTTGTGATTATTTAAAATGTGTTTACCAGCTTTGCATACATTTTGAACTGAATGAGAAGATATGATAAAAACAATTAATTGATATTAGTATCATGCATGCCCTTTGTTTAAACAGTCTCCTTGTGAGGTGTGTATAGACTTAAGCTCCCCAAATGTACAGTCTCTCTGAAAATCAAATGGAAAATAAGCATGATTATCATTCCCTCAAAGAACTCTACAGAAAATGAAGAAACTCTTATATACAGATCTGCAGGGATTATATTATTTCAAGTATAGCTTTGTTTAGCACCTTAAAGACCAACTGCTGAGACAGAAAGTGACCAGGAAGAAGACACCTATCCTCTAATCAAATTGTTCCAGTCACCATTGTTAACTTTAAAGGGTAGCTCACACACACACACACACACACACACACACACACACACACTCTTAAAGGATTTCATCCATCCAGAATTATGTTTGGCACATAACATTTGTCTTACTGTTTGAACTCTTTAAATTTAGAATTTCCTTAGCATCTATAATGGCTTCTTTCAAAGTTTTTTCCTTTCTTAAAATGTGTATCATTTTTTGGCACCCTCCATATTAATAAATCCTGTTGATAGTCTGCATGCATTCTTTATGTGAATTTTTTCTACATAAATAGGACATTGATTTATATATAGGACTCACTGACCATGGGCTCTATTTAAGCAGGGATATGTGTTGTAATCAATCATGGACCACTCTAAAAACATTTTATAAAAGCACTACAAGGTTTCAGCATAGCAGAAATCAAGGGGGAAAAAGCCGTTCCCACTGCAGAGTTTCAATTTATATTTTCCTGACTTCACAAATGAAATTTTAAAGGTGTTATTTAAAGATGTGTATTTCAACTTGTAAGTGCAACTTGTAAGTGCATTTATCTCCTTTATACTGTGTGTGAGGTTTCAACATAAGCAATCACATGTGACAGAATTCTCTTAGACTTGAGAGTTCTGTTGAATAGTTTGCGTATCTAAAGGGAAGACCAATCATTGATGAGGCCTGCAGACTTACAGCTTACTCAAGCTACAAATAAAGTTATATTGGTACAAATTCAGATTATCTATTGAAATAGGTTACAAATGACTAAAATAGATCTGAATTCTCTGTTGGGAAGGGTGGTATTACTTTGTTAAGGCAGTTCATTGGCATGACAAGCACTGGGTTTGAGTCTGTCAAAGTACTTAGAAGTTAGTATAAGAAAATACTTAAATTTCTTATAGATATGTATACATACATATGAACAGTCTATGCACATTTATATGTAAATGTATCCTTCAAAATCAACTACAATTAATCATTCTTTTAGACTAGTGAGGAGTGCATGATCTGCCTATCCCTTTGTACAAATCTTAGTTCTAATTCTAGTTTGATTTCTCCTCTTGTTGATAATGGATAGTTTTATGGCTTTCATTGAGCACCTATTATACACAATCATACTTTACACATATCAAAATGAATTCTTACAACAATTCTTCTGATAAATAATTTCGTACTTATTTATAAATACATAACTTGGGAATATGGAGCATTTGGGCAAATTGACAAAAGTTATACATTTATGTGGTGGGAGGTGGGCCTTGATTTTAGACTGAATTTTTCACATGTCACACATGATAAATATTGCTACTCTGTATAATATTGTCTAATATAAGTTAATCATTATGTATTAGTATAATCATTATTTACTTTGTGGCAGGTACATTTTCACATGCCATCTGAAATGTTATCATTATTATCACCATTTAAGATGAACACTGACATTCCTTTTGATAGATAAGAAAATTGAAACTACATCAGGTCAAGTAAATTGCTCATACAGATCGTAAGTGGGAGAGTTGGGATTCAAACCAATTCTAAAGATTGGGCCCTTCCCAGATACATCACGTATTATATGATTATTGACTATTTCCCATATTTCTAAGAATTATGCTTGTTATTATGGATAATGCAGTATACTAGCTACAAATACTCCTGTTTTCTTGAAAATAATCTAGTAGGAATAACAATCTATTGATTAATAATGTCAAATTATACCTTATTTGAATCTCAGGATGCTATTCGAGAATGCAGACAAGGGTATTTGGCTTTACAGGTATAGAAAGAGTTCTCTGATGATGTTGAACCTAATATAAGTTCTGAAGAAGATGTTTAAACTACCTTGCAGAAATAAGGGAAGGAAACCTATTTATTAGAGAGAGAAAAAAAGAGAGTAAGAGGATATGCCCATTTTTGGACTTCAGTGATGTCTAGTATGTCTAGAGTTTGTGTACTAAGAAGTGACATGAAGTAACCACAGAGAAAAAATTGGAGATTAATCATCCAGGCTATCTATAGGCCATGATCACAATTTCAACTTTATTTTAAGAACAGTAGAAATGAATGGGTTTTTATATTTGCATATAAAATACTAATCTGTCTAAAACATGGAGAATGTTCTGTGGAAGAACAAAGTTGATGATTATAATTACAATGAAGCTAATGATTTATTCCAGAATTGCAGAAGAAAAAGAATCGTTTTTGAACTAGTATGGTGGATATTAGATGGCTATAAATAGTTGGACTAAATCTCCTTCTTCATTCAATAAACATTTATACATATGTAGAGTCCACTTATATACCAGGTATTATTCTAGTGCTTGGAATATAGTGATGAATAAAAACAGACAAAACCTTGTTTTATGACTTTTATTCTGGGTGATATCAGAAGGCATTAGAAAGTTTTGTGCAGAAAAATGAAATAATGTGACAGAGCATATTTTTACAGAATCATTGAGACCTGTGTAGGGAATAGAGAAATAGGTATAGAATTAGGAAGAAGAGTTAGGAGGCTTTTTCAATAACATAGGAAGACATGTTGGATGTAGTATGGTGAAAAGTTGACATATTGTGGGCTGCCAATGCTTGCCTGATACTTTGAGGAGTAAGTGGGTTAAAGGGATAAGTCAAAGGCTCTCAAGACTCTGGATCAAGCAGGTGGGTAGACATTGGTGCCATTTACTAAATAAAATATGAAACACTACAAAAGACACATTTTAGGGAGGAAAATGAATTTTCTTCAAGTTTGAAATTCCGTTATAATATCTAACAATAGATTTGCAGAAAGTGTTTGATTGTTTATGTGTGAACTTAAGAAGAGAGCTTTAGGTTAGCTGTATCAATTGGGGATATGTGAGCAGCTGGAGTTGCTATGGTTTGAATGTCCCCTCTAAAACTCATGTTGAACTTTAAAGGCTATTATTACAGTATGAAAAGACAGGACTGTGAAGAGGTGATTAGACCATGAAGACTCCACTCTTATGAACAGATTAATTCTGTTATCATGACCATGGGAGTGGGTTCATTACAAACAGGCAAGTTCATCCTTTATGTGTGCTCTCCTGTCTCTTTCTCCCTTTGCTCCCCTGTCTTCCACCATAGGGTGATGTAGCAAGAAGTCCCTGTCCAGACACCAGGCCGTGGAGTTTGGACTTCTTCACCTCCAAACTGTAAGGCAATAAATTTCTATTCTTTATAAATGATCTAGTGTGTGGTATTCTGTTATAGCAGCCCCAAATGAACTAAAAGTGGACTGGATTTGAAATCACTGGGTAAGTCTTGATGGGGCAGAAGGTTTTTCACACAGTAAAATGGGACAAAACCAATACTGATCCCCAAGACATGCCTAAGTTTGAAGATCAGGTATATAAGAGAACAGAAATATTTTTATTTATTACTATTGAGTTTTATGATTTCTATATATATTAATTCTAAATAAAATCACTTATTAGACATATGGCTTGCAAAAATTTTCTCCAATATTGTGTATTGTCTTTTCACTTTTTGGTGGTCTCTTCTCTGGTGATCATTTTTTAAAAAGGATCATTTTAAAAAAGAGTTTGACAAGCAGTTGAGAGTTCACGGATTACTCCTAAGCTAGTTCATGCAACTCCACATCATTAGTAGCTGTTTGATTCATGATGTAGTTATATAAAATGAGGTATATACAAATAAAATTGTATTTATATAGCATACAAATTTAGCCCTCCTTAGAGTAATTGTAGGGCTTTTTGCCTCTTCAGATTTTTTTCAGGCTTTCTGTGGGGTCACACATATGGGTTTGGGGCAGCCTCCTCTTGTCCTTTACCTTTTGTTTCCTTGTAATTATGCCCTGTTCAAAATCCAATGGAGGGAGGATGGGATTTATCACTGTCAGTGCTTCCAGGGTCTTATATGAAAACTGGTTTCTCTACTTACCACATTGGCTCTCTTTTTTTTTTTTTTTCTTTACTATTTAATTCAAAAATGAGAGGAATGCCCTTAGTATCTTGGTTTCATCTGTCAAGCTCCATCTCAAATAGGTCTCAAGTAGGACTACAACTGTTACACTAAGTTAATTATTCAAAATGACATAAGAAAAATGTCATGAGGCATTTCCATTATATATAAGTGTATCACAAAAAAAATTAACAGCCTTCATGGGGGAAAACTTTTCAAACTCCACTTCTCACTCTTTTGATCACAGTCTGAGAACTAAGATCCTGAAAGTCAACACTGGTGGGACTGTGTTTGGGGGAAGCATCAGTCCCGAACTTAGTGAAGAGGTATTAGTTTTGGTTTGGTTTGTCATTAAACTGAGTTCAGAATTTATGTTGTTGCTTACATGAATCTTTCAGTTTGTTTTTCTGTGAAGTAGCAGTAATGATTTTTCTAGTGAGCAATGTTGATCCTTGACACAACTATTTGGAAAACAGGAGGTTTGAACAAGGAGATGCCTTGTTTTTGAAGGCAGGAGTAGCCTTCTCTCTATGGTTCAATTTATTAGTTCTCAGCTCAGTGTTTGATAGCAAACATGCCCTTCAGGCTTAATAGATGCTATTTGGGATACACTTACCAAGCTCTTGGATTAATAGAAGGTGCCTTTTAAGCCACAACTTTCTTAACTGGAATTTTGGATTAATTAAACTTTTTAAAAATGCATCTCAAAATTCAGTTCTGAATCTGTATTACCCAAACATTAGGTTGATGAAAATCGGCCTAGGTGAATATTTTATGAGGAGGACTCCCCACCCAGGCAATTGAAGCAACACCAGAAATATTTACTGGGACCTGATCAAACTAAAAAGCTTCTGCACAGCCAAGAACACAGTAAGTAAGGCAAGCAGACAGCCCTCAGAATGGGAGAAGATATTTGCAGGTTATGTCTCCAACAAAGGTTTAATAACCAGAAACCAGAGAACTCAAACATATTAGCAAGAAAAGAACAAGTGATCCCATCTCAGGCTGGGCAAGGAACTTGAGGAGAAACTTCTCTGAGGAAGACAGGTGCATGGCCTACAGACATATGAAAAAATGCTCACCATCAGAGAACTGCAAATCAAAACTACTCTGAGATATCATCTAACTCCAGTAAGATTAGTCCACATCACAAAGTCCCCGAACCAGAGATTTTGGCGTGGGTGTGGAGAAAAGGGAACACTTCTACACTGCTAGTGGGAATGCAAACTAATACATTACTTTTGGAAAGATGTTTGGACAACACTTAGGGATCTAAAAATAGACCTGTCATTCGATCCCACAATTCCTGTACTAGGTATATATCCAGAAGACCAAAAATCACATAACAAAGATATTTGTACCAGAATGTTTATTGCAGCCCAATTCATAATTGCTAAGTGATGGAAGAAGCCCAAGTGCTCATCAACCCATAAATAATAAATTGTGGTATATGTACACCATGGAATATTATGCAACCTTAAAGAAAGATGGAGACTTTACCTCTTTCACGTTTACATGGATGGAGTTGGAACATATTCTCCTTAGCAAAGCATCTCAAGAATGGAAGAAAAAGTATCCAATGTACTCAGCCCAACTATGAAACCAATTTATAGCTTTCATATGAAAGCTACAACCCAATTATAACCCAAGTAGAAGGGGAAAGGGGAGAGGAGTGGGAAAGATGGGTGGAGGGAGGGTAACTGGTGGGACCACACCTACAGTGCATCTTACAAGGGTACATGTGAAATTTACTAAGTGTAGAATATAAATGTCTTAATGCAATAACTAAGAAAATGCCGTGAAGGCTATGTTAACCAGTTTGATGAAAATATTTCAAATTGTATATAAAACCAGCACATTGTACCCCATGATCGCATTAATGTACACAGCTACGATTTAACAAAAAATAAATAAATAAAATTTAAAAAAATGGAAGAACATACCACACCTATGTTTGGAAAGAATCAACATTGTTAAAATGTGTATAATTCCCAAATCAATCTTCTGATTCAAGGCCATCCCTATTAAAGTACCAACATCGTACTTTCAAGACTTGTAAAAAATGATTCTGCGTTTTGTATGGAACCAGACAAAACCCCTTATAGGTAAGGCAGTTCTTAGTAATAAAAATAAAGCTGGGGGTATCAGCATACCAGATTTAAGGCTGTACTACAAGGCTATAGTGGTCAACACAGCATGGTACTGTACAAAAATAGAGACACAGACATTTGGAATTGAATAGAAAACCAGGGAATGAAATTACCAACTTACAGTTACCTAATCTTCAATAAACCAAACAAGAACACACCTTGGGGGAAAGAATCCCTATTCAATAAATGGTGCTGGGAGAACTGGATATCTACATGCAAAAAACTGAAACTGGACCCACACCTCTCTCCACTAACAAAAAATTGATTCAAGATGGATAAAGGACTTAAATTTAAGACATGAAAAAATAAAAATCCTCTAAGAAAGCATAGGAAAAACACTGGAAGATATTGCCCTGGGGTAAGACTTTATGAAGACTGCCATGGCAACTGCAATAACAACCAAAATAAACAAAATAGGACTTTTTTTTTTTAGAGACAGAGTCTCGCTTTATGGCTCTCAGTAGAGTGCTGTGGCATCACACAGCTCACAGCAACCTCTAGTTCCTGGGCTTAAGCAATTCTCTTGCCTCAGCCTCACAATTAGCTGGGACTACAAGCACTGGCCACAATACCTGGCTATTTTTTTGTTGTAGTTCAGCTGGGGACGGGTTTGAACCCGCCACCCTCGGTATATGGGGCTGGTGCCCTACTCACTGAGCTGCAGGCACCACCCCAACAAAATAGGACTTAATGAAATGGAAAAGCTTCTGTACAGCTAAGGAGACACAACCAAAGCAAATAGACAACCTACACAATGGGAAAGGATACTTGCATATTTTGAATCAGACAAAAGCTTAATAACTAGGATTTACAGAGAATTTAAATTAATCCACATGAAAAAAGTGAATAATCCCATATATCAATGGGGAAGAAAGGTGAACAGAACCTTCTCTCAAGAAAACAGACGAATGACTAGCAAACAAATGAAAAAAAGGTTATCTTTAATTCTCAGAGAAATGCAAATCAAAACCACCCTGAGATACCATCTAATCCTGGTGAGAATGGCCCACACCACCAATCTCAAAACTGCACATGTTGGTGCAGATGTGGAGAGAAAGGAACACTTTTACACTGCTGGTGGGACTATAAACTATTACAACCTTTTTGGAAGAAGTATGGAGAAATCTCAAAGAACTCAAGCTAGACCTTCCATTTGATCCTGCAATCCCATTACTGGGCATCTATCCAGAATGATAGATGGCATCTATCCCTTATCATAAGGACACTTGCACTGGACTGTTTATCGCAGCTCAATTTACAATCACCAAAATGTGGAAACAGCCTAAAAGCCCCCCCACCCAGAAATGGATCAACAAGCTGTGGTACATGTATACCATGGAATATTATTCAGCCATTAAAAAAATGGAGACTTCACAGCACTTGCACTAACCTGGATGGAAATGGAACACATTATTCTTAGTAAAGCATCCCAAGAATGGAGAAACATGAATCCTATGTATTCAATCTTGATTGAGGACAATTAATTACACGGTCGGGGATGGGGAAAGGGGAGAGCAGAAAGAGAAAGAAGGAGTTGGGGAAAGGAAGAGCAGAGAGAGTGAAGAAAGGAGGGGGGTGGGGTCTCAGTGCATGACACATCTTGTACCCTAAATGAACCCCCAACAATTAAAGTGAATAAATAAATAAATGCTGAGAAAATTCAACATTACCCAACCTATCTTATAAGAACTGCTAAAGAGAGTTCTTCAATCTGAAAGAAAAGGGCAGTAAGATGAAATGAGAAATCATCTAAAGGTATAAAACTCACTGATAAAAGTACATAGAAAGTTCAGAATACTGTATTAGTGGTATGAACCACTTATATCTTTAGTACAAGGACTAAAGGATAAATTATCAAAAATGATAACTTGTTAAAAAATAGAAATAAATGATGCTTTTAAGATTCAGGCAATATAAGACATATAAAAAGGAACAACAAAAAGTTAAAAAGTGAGGGGGTTAAAGTGTAGAGTTTTTTTCTTTGTTTGCTTCTTTATGATAAAAGGTGTCATCTGTTTAAAATAATTTGTTATAAAAGATGTTTTCTATAAGATTCATGGTAACCACAAAGCAAAAACCTGTAATAGATATGTTAAAAATAAAAAGCAAGAAATTAAAACATACTATTAGAGAAAAACACTTATCTAAAAAGAAAGAAAGGAAGAGGGACTTAAAACAAAAAACTGAGAAATGAAATAACAAAATGGCAAGAGTAGGACCTTACCCATCAAAATAATGGATTAGACTCTCCAATTAAAACACATGAGGCGGCTGAATGTATTTAAATAACAGGACTTGGCTTCCAGAGCAAGATGGAGGCCGAGTAACAGCTTCCTTGCAACTGGACACGGTGAGTCTGGGGAGACAATACTCGAGGCATCTCTGGCTGGTGGGAGATAAACATCCCTTTGAGGACACAGAGAGTCAGCGAGAGACTTCTGGACTCCATGAAAAGGACAAAAGCAGTGGAGAACTGGCAAGTGATTAAGTGTGTTCATTCAGTCTAATCCCTCTGGGTAGCTGTAAGTGCAGCAGTAGTGAGATCCCAAACTGCAAAGGTCTTACCTGTGAGCTGGTTTGGTTTTTTTGGACTTGGCACTCAGTTGAACCCTTGGGAGAGCTTGGGCAGGAGTATGGAGGACTTTAGACGTTGTCTAGGGCCCCAGACTGAGCCACTGAGCCGGGCGGAGCTAATAGTGTTTGGCTGTAGGCCCTGCAGAGCCATTGTGGAAGAAATGCCCCGGCAAGCTCCGCCCTCAGGGTTGCAGAGCAAGGATCAGGCAGGAGCTAGTAATCTAGTGACTGAGCAGCTGAAAGGCAGGGACTGAGATGCCTCACAGCTTTGGCCCTCAGGGGCACAGAGTGAGACTGGTTTTGGCACATTGGGTAAGTGGATAGCCACTTCAGGAGTGATCCCAGAGACAAGCACTTTCCTGGGGAAGCTTCTGCTTAGCCAAGTTTAGCAGTTTAAAGTACCTTTTAAGAGGGCTGAGGAGTAACTTAGGCTCTGCACCCTGCTGGGTTTGAGAAATCAGCAGAGGCCTCCAGTCATATCAGCATTGTGATTAACATCTCATACCCCAGAAGATCACCTATTGCCCAGTCAAAATTCAGCAAGATATACATACTACTTTGCTTTTGGTTTGGTTTTGTTGTTGTTTTGTTTTTCAATTTTAACATTTTCCCTATAGATTTTTCTCTCTTTTTTTTTTCTTTCTTCATTTTTCTAGTTTAAATATAATTTCCTATTGTTGCCTTTTTCAAAAATTACAACTACATTTTTGCTAGTGTTTCTACCCCTATTATTTGGTTTCTACCCTAATTTTATCCCATAAAGATTTCTGTTTGCTTGTTTAGGTTTGATTTAATAGCATTTTTGTCGTTCCTCTCTACTTGGTGGAGGTGGGATACTGTGTCCTAACAGGCTAGCAAACAGATGCTGACTTCAAGGGAACCATCCAAACTGGCACCCCCAGAGGTTGGGTCAAAGTACCCTACTGACATCTATATTGCTCTGTCTCCCTCTTTCTGTGCCTCTCTTCTTTTTGTGAATATTCCCTTTTACCCACACCCTCTCTTATCTTTTTTCTTTTCTTTCTTTCATTCCCCCCCCCCTTCTTTTTTCCCTTCTTGCTCTTCAACATTCTCATCTTTCTGGTCCTGTACCAAAAGGACTCATTGAAACCCTTGTTTACAAGCACAGCAACTTAAAGAGCAAGAGGAAGTGAAAGGAAAATTAGGGCAATGAAAGTGATAAAAGAAATCACTCATGAGGAAAAATCAGCAGAAAACTCCTGGCAACATGAAAAACCAGTCCAGAAATCAACCCCCCAAGGGACCATGAGGTAGCTACTGCACAGGTTTCCACCTATAAAGAAATGTTAGAAATGACAGAAAGGGAATTTAGAATACAGATGATGAAAACAATGAAGGAAACGGCTGATAAAGTGTAAAATAAACCAAAAGGAAATCCAAAAACAGAATCAAGTAAGAGATGAATGATATGAAGAATATAGAAATGATATAGCAGAGTGGAAGGAACTGAAGCAGTCAATGAGGGAACATAAATATGCAATAGAAAGTATAACAACAGATTAGACCATGCAGAAGAAAAAATCTCAGAGGTAAAGGACAAAGCTCTTTCGATAACTCAGATAGTTAAAGAGGTAGAAAAGAAGAGAGAGAAAGCAGAACGTTCACACAGAATTATGGGATGTTGTGAAGCGTTCAGACATACGAGTTATAGGTATCCCAGAAGGGGAAGAAAAATGCCCCAGGGGAATGGACGCCATATTGGAGAATATTATAAATGAAAATTTCCAAAATATCACCAAAGATTCTCACACACTACTTTCAGAGGGATATTGGACCCCAGGTCACCTCAACTCTAACCACGCTTCTCCAAGACACATTATAAAGAACCTGTCCAATGCCAAGACAAAAGAAAAGATTCTTCAAGCTCCCAGGAGTAAGCACTAGTTGACCTACAAAGGTAAATCCATCAGAGTGACTGCAGACTTCTCTAATGAAACTTCCCAAGCAAGAAGACAATGGTCATCTACCTTTAATCTATGTAAACAGAACAATTTCCAACCCAGAATTCTATATCCTGCTAAGCTAAGCTTTAAAATTGATGGAGAAGTCAAATCACTTACTGATATACAAATACTGAGGAAATTCACCACAACAAGACCAGGGCTGCTGGTCAACCTGTTCTACACACCGACCATCACAATGGATCAACAGCAAACTAAGAACTCAGCAATTTAAAAAAGGAACCTAACTTCTACAATGATGCAAACGATAAAACTAAGCAATGGACTCTCACGAAATAAGATAAATAGAACACTATCACACTTATCAATTATCTCACTAAATGTTAATGGCTTGAATTCCCCACTGAAGAGACACAGATTGGCTGACTGGTTTAAAAAACACAACCCATCCATTTGCTATCTGTAGGAAACATACCTAGCTTCAAAAGACAAATTAAAACTCAGAGTTAAGGGTTGGAAGACAATTTTTCAGGCAAACGGAATTTAGAAGAAAAGAGGAGTTGCAATCTTATTTTCAGATACATGTGGATTTAAAGCAACTAAAGTCAAAAAAGACAAAGATGGTCACTTTATATTGGTCAAGGAAAAAATACAACAAAAAGATGGTCAATTCTAAATATTTATGCACTAAATTTAAATGCTCCAAGATTCTTAAAACAGACCTTACTCAGTCTGAGCAATATGATATCCTATAATACCATAACAACAGGGAACTTTAACACTCCTCTTTAAGAGCTGGACAGATCCTCTACTAGAAATTAAACAAAGATATAAGAGACTTAAATGAGACCCTAGAACAATTGTGCATGATAGATGCATATAGAACACTCCATCCCAAAGATAAAGAATATACATTCTTCTCATGACCCCCTGGAACATTCTCCAAAATTGATCATATTCTAGGACACAAAACAAACCTCAACAGAATCAAAAGAATTGGTCAGTATTTTCTCAGACCACAAGGCACTAAAGGTGGAACTCAACTCCAACGAAAATTTTCAACCCCACACAAAGGCGTGAAAATTAAACAACCTTCTGTTGAATGACAGTTGGGTGCAGGAAGAAATAAAAGAGGAAATCATTAACTTCCTTGAGCATAACAACAATGACAACACAAGCTACCAAAACCTGCGGGATACTGCAAAAGCAGTTTCGAGAGTAAAATTATCCCTTTAGGAGAGGGAAGGAGACAAGATGGCTGACTGAAGCCAGCTTTCCACAGAGGCTCCCATCCAGAAGGAGAGTTAAAGGACAAAAATTTAGCAAGTAACATGGTGGATTTGAGCTGCACCAAGAGAGAAGGTTGAAGAATGCACGTCAACCTTGCTGAGGCGAGCTGCAACCACAAGGATACAAACAAAAGGTACAAAATCCATCACCAAGTGGACAGGAGCCCCCTCCCCCATGAGAACGGCTCGGAGTGCCCCACAAACAACCAGGCAGAGTTCAAAGG